>VXAV01003761.1:282183-303771 GCA_013399715.1 Alectura lathami | reverse complement strand
CACTTTTTTTTTTTTTTTGGTATATCTGTGTTATATGTCAGATGTCATAATTTTTAGAAGAATAAATTTATGTCTACACTGGCAATTTTTTATGATGCTTCAGCTTAGTATGTTTTAAATGGTGAATTAATAACGTGGTTTAAAATGGAAATTGAAATGACGTCTTTAAAGAAAATTATAGTGATTATCTCTAATACTTCACAAAGTTAAACAAATATTTGCTTAGAGAAATATTTACAGGATGGAATCATTTTCTAAACAGTTTCTGTAATACCTGTATGCCATGCAGCACATCTGGGGACTTGGATTGTTTCTTACAGAACANTTTTTTTTTTTTTTGGTATATCTGTGTTATATGTCAGATGTCATAATTTTTAGAAGAATAAATTTATGTCTACACTGGCAATTTTTTATGATGCTTCAGCTTAGTATGTTTTAAATGGTGAATTAATAACGTGGTTTAAAATGGAAATTGAAATGACGTCTTTAAAGAAAATTATAGTGATTATCTCTAATACTTCACAAAGTTAAACAAATATTTGCTTAGAGAAATATTTACAGGATGGAATCATTTTCTAAACAGTTTCTGTAATACCTGTATGCCATGCAGCACATCTGGGGACTTGGATTGTTTCTTACAGAACAGAAGATTCAGCCTTGCTCGGAGGACCAAAAAAAGTCAGTGCCCCAAAAAGTAACGTTGCCTAGGAATGAACAGCAGTCCTTCCAATGATCAAAGACAGCTTCTCTTGGATAGCGAAAAAAACAGAGGCAAAAGCATTGTCATTTTTAAGCACTGAAAAGCTGATTATTCTGGTTACTTGCAAAGGAAATTCTGTCATTTAAAAAACACATAAGTCCCAATGGAGCTTCGTTTGACATTTTGTAATAAAAGTGTTCAATTGTGTTTATGGAAACACAGAAACTGTGCACTGCTCCGATGTTCTATTATTTCATAAGGGTAAGAGATCATGGTTAGCAGTCCATAAGGGTTTTCCTTTATAGCTGTAGAGTCTGATTGCTTGAACGGCTGGGAAGCATGCAGAAAAGACTTCAAGTCTCTTCAAAAAGCTTGTAATCAAACTTAGTGTTTGTTAATTATAAAAAGCAGACACTGCACACCGCTTTTCCTGTAGCCTTTCTCCCTTCTTACCTCTGGAGGTGCTATCTTCAGTTTGCAGTTCTGGCTTCTGTTGGTGTAACAGGGCCCGTGTTGGTGTAAAGTCTGTGTGGAATAGCAGTTCTCAGTGGTCAAAGGGTACCTTCAACCCCACTTGCTAGCATGGAGCTAGTATGACATTGAAATGAGGTAGACAGCAAAATGGTGAAGGATCACAGAAGATGGGATGTGTCAGTTCTGCAAATGCGGTTTGCAGTACATTTTAAGTCAAGTGAATCTGCCAGAAGTGCAGAGTCCTTCCTTTGCCCTGGGGGAGATGTTGCTCCCCACCTCTGTACTGCTGAGAAGGAGCTTTCCTCACTGTTCTCATCCTGCAATGATATCGTGCCTTTTCCCTGGAAGATGTACTCAAGCACCATTTGCTTTCTTTGCAAAACTTAAGTGACTTGCATAATTTTTTCCTGAAGTCAAATCCTGATTATAAGTGGACAGTCTGGCCACTGTGGCCTGAGGAGGCCTGTTGACGGAGAGGGCAATTAGGGCAGAACTGTGAATAGCAATCAGCTGCTCTCAGGTGGGCTGAAACTGTGCTGATCTGCCTGTCAGGCTTTCACAGAAAGTGAGTGTGAAAGGTTGTCTGGGATACAACAGGCCAACAGTGTCCAAAGTGAAGAAAGTTCTGTCCAGGTTAAGCGAGAAATGTTTCAGAAAATATGTATGTGGAGAAACCTTTTCCTTATATGGTTGCAAAAGTCAAAAGACACATAATCTCAAAGAAGTGTTTCTTCGCCTGGTGTACTTAGTGGGGCAGGGAATCCCAGAGCTTTGATGCTCTGCGATAGAAAAGGAGTAGTGCTTCAGGTCTGAGAGAGCTTTCTGGATGGAGGAGAGAAAAATAGAAACAGAGGAATAGTAAATGAAAGTACAGGTTGGAAGAAAGGGGTTTTGAAATTATCCAAAGGAAATTTGAAGCTGATGTTTTGCCACTTATTTCTGCATCTAATTGACCTATCTGATCTTGCTTACTCTCCCCTCATTGTGCAGCTGCTAGTGGCTCCCAGCTCCAAGAAGAGTGCACAAAGGGCATCTCTTTTTGGTACACTCAGCTTTCCAGACACATGCTTTACAGCAGGAACACCTGTGTGTATCTGAGTGTTTGGCTTCCCTCCCCTGCAAGCACAGATGTCACACTCAGAAAGTGTGCTTACTGAGATTATGTTGCAGAATAGCATGGAACCAAATGAAGGCAGACTTTGCAACACTTGATGTAAGAGTACCTACCTGCAGCATTGACATGCCCTGAAAAGTGGATGGAGTTGTCCACTTTGTGAGTGAGTGCCCACTGTGCCCAGCTGGCTGAAATCAGTGGTAGCTGTTTCTTGGACTTAACAGACTGGATGTCTCTCTTTCCCCTCTAATCTGGTCTCCCTCTAATTGCGAGGCACCCAAGGTCCTCAGTGTTTGCCAACATTTTTATATTCAACACCTATCAGAACACAGTCAGAGAGCAGCAAGTAGAAAGCATCTCCTAAGCCTCCAGGACAAGTCTTTTTCCTAGTGGGGATGTAAGGAGAGGCCTTGCTCTTCTGAGAGCATCACTTATCTGCCCATATGAAACAGGAGGTGTCTATTTCTCGGACCTCTGCTTTTCTGGCAAAGTTGGTTGAAATTGGCCAATGGCTTCAGAAGTTACTGGAGGAGAGGGGACTTATAATCAGATACAGACAAGCTGGCTTTATGTGACTACATGAGACTTATTTCTTTAGGAAACCATGGTAAAATATGTGGATAAAGTTGCAGTAATATTAAGGTTAGAGTTCATGCTGGCCTGTATTTCTGTCATAATTTTTCTTGCATGATGATGTTAGTCAGCCAGAAGCTTTTGGAAACTTTTTATGGCATATGGAGAAATTTTTCAAACCTAGCTTGTCCATCTTGATTTTTCCTTGATGAACTTAGTCATTAGGTGAGAAAAGTAAACACTTTAAAAATAGAGGAGCCTGTGTAGAAACGTTGCTGGCTGGATTTTTATTTTTATTTTTTTGTTAAGATCTTAATATTGGCAGAACTTTCTGATTTAGAATGATCCTGAAGCAGCATTCAGGCTTGGTAGATTTTTTCATGTCTTGCTGTGAGTACCAGTGTCATGATGTTTTCCCTTGAGAAAGGAACTTGCTCTGCATCTCGCAGCAAGGTTGTGTATCATGTCTAGTGTGTCCAGAGAGAGTGATAACTGTGGTCTTTCCATTGTATTTTTTCATTTCAGCCTGGTCTGTTGGGCAATAATGTGGCTATAGAGTCTCAAGCAAGGTGGACAGACTCACAAGCAAAAGAAATTGGAAGTATTTCAAGGGGGAGAAAAAAAACAGTAACCAACATCTGTGGATATTGGTTTTAAGGCTGGAAGTAGGCAGAACTGCCCGCATAAGAATCAGTTTCCAGCTTTTTTCTTGCCACAGCATGTCAGTTAGTTCTAGAAGGGTTGAATGGAGAGCTACCTGACTGGTACCTGACTGATTTCCTCATTGGCTTCAGTGTATAAGGGAAAAGGCACTGCTTTTTTGTGAAGTGTAACTTTTGGCAGGCTTTGGCCCTGCATATTGAATAAAGGGATCATAGCAGATGTGGCAGGAGACATTCAGGCTTATTTGTTCCTACAAATGAAGCAGCTCAAACAGGAAAAAAAGTCTTAACAGAATTAGCTAAAAAAAATGTGTCAGACAAAATTGTGCTTTGAATGCATTATAAGAGCTTACTATTTTGCAGTGAGAAAAGACAGTCAGGTGTTGATAGCATGTAGGAGGAAAGAGCTGTTATTAGGGAGTGGGAAGAAACACATCGAGTGTGGTGTGGGAGTAGGGCAGATGGGAAAGAATCTAGCGGCTTTTTTGGAATTACTCATTCTGAATCATCTTCCTACAACCTTACTCTGAAAGCCTCCAGTGCAGCACGCCATCATCCTCCGAGGTCCCACAATATTGCCAAGCTGAGCATGGCTTTGAGAGGCATGTTGAGTCAGCTCTGTGCTGTAGTAACACGAGGTGTTCAGTGAGTTTAACTAACTACTTCAGCCAAGTAGGCTGTGATTATATGGGACTATAATACACAAGTGGGATGCATATCTATTAATTCTAGCCCTCTGTGGGATGACAAAATGGTAGGATGTTATTTTTAAGGTAGTTAAAAGTGTATGTGCAGATCCACTAAGGGGCCAGTTTCCATTCTCACCCACTTGTGAATGCAAGGGCTTTGTTGCCAAGAGTCTAGCTGTACAGAAGGCTTGGTTGGAGCCAGGAAAATGTGTCCAAATGGCCTAAGATGTGCCCTGAAATGTCTAGTGAGAGAGCTGTTCCTTGGACTTGACATACATACTGTGTGCTCTGACTGGAGACACATGGTGATGGTGTTGTTAATCTGGTCCTGACCCTGCAGACTGTGGTTTTGCCTGCACCATCTTTTGGGAGCCACTGTCTCTGTCCAGGCTCCAAAGAGTCAAACAATGAAGGAGGCAGCAACAAACGGACTCCATCCAAAAAGTATGGTACTGCAGGTGTAGGTGTACCCGGACTTACACAAAAGTGAACGTGTCACAGGCTGGAGTGAGAGCTGCGTGAAAGGCAGCTGAGCTGCTAAAGAAAGACCTTGTGCCTCCCGCCAGCTCAGTGACAGTGTGACAGCTTGACAGCTTGCAAAAAGCAGCAGCAGTGGGGCTTCCCCAGGACTTCCTGACCTCCAGGGCTACACTGGGTGCCTGCATGCTGAAGGCTTGTGATGGTTTCTCACTGAGGCACAGCATCCTGGCTTGCTGTGAGGAGTTCCTGGGTTGTCTCTCTGGCAGTGTTTGTTACCAGCTACTGCCTTCACCTGCTGCCACATGCTAGGGAAGTTTTAGAAGGAAACTTGTTTAGAGGCAGGTCTCTAGAACAAGCTTATGACTCTCACCAACTGTAGAACATTATGCTTTTTATGCACATCTATGTCTTAAAAACTGCTTGTCAGTCTGGAGAAGATGGTAGAAGCTAGGAGTCTGCTCTCCCATCAACTCTTCCTGGCCTCCTCAGGAAGAGCCTTCATAGTCCCTGGGTAAATGCCTGACTTCTGCAACTACGCTGGGGCTGCAGTGAGCTATCTACAATGTCTCCCTTTAAATATTCAAGGTGTCCACATTCAGCCACATTCTTGGTTAATAGAAAATACCAGCAGAAGCAGGTTAACTGAGAGCTTAACACAGTGAAGCCTGCTCTCTGGGCTTGTATAAATCCATTTACTTCTTCACTAGTGGGTTCTAATTCTGAAGTTTTTGATCCTGTTCTAAAATACAAGAATATATAATTTTACCAGACTTGCTTGCAACTATACACCTTCCTGTCTGTTGCTTTTATTTGTTGCTATATGTGCTTATATATTTTCACTTCTGCTGCTTTTGCCTACTAATCTAGTTTACCCCCAAAGGACTGAGGAAGATTTATTTCACAAATTTACACTTGAACTTCCTGTGGTGGTTTTGCTCTCAAGTTTCAGGACTGCTGATGAAAGGCATTTCCCACAACGCTTGTGAAATTTAAATGAAAATGCGCCTCTGTGTGAAATTTTTATTGCACTTCATATGTAAAATTACATTTATTGGTTATTCTTTCTGAGGCTTGTTAGGGTGGGGTTGTTTGATATGCCATGACCTTTGACATTAATTTTGACTTACATGCACAGTTACATTATGTCTATCTATATACACGGTGGATTGCTAGCTAGCTAGATATTAATGTGTGTATAGGTTGTTTCTGGGAATCTGTTGTCCTGTCTGGATAGTAATGGGAAAAGAAAAGAAAAGAAAAGAAAAGAAAAGAAAAGAAAAGAAAAGAAAAGAAAAGAAAAGAAAAGAAAAGAAAAGAAAAGAAAAGAAAAGAAAAGATATTTTCATTCTTAAACTATCAAGTGGCTGAAAAGTAGGGACAAGAGAGAGGAGGCAGAGAGGAAGGAAGAAAAGAATCAGTGAAGAGTCATAACAGAGAGGCAAAAACACACATCCGAAAAAAAATAGAAGCTGTAGATTCCTTCTGTGTTTTTCTGAAGCTCTGAAACAATTTAAAATATGAAAAACTCGGGCTAATTGAGAGCATTATATTGATTGGCCCCAATTTTCCTTCTTTCTTTGTTTTCAGTCCAGCCTCTCTCATTATAACCTCTTAAAATAAATAAATAAAATCTCTCACTCTATAAATATCTGAAAGAGTCATTCTTATATAATAGCCTTTTTCTTGCAGAAAAATTTATCATTATAACAATACTGTAGTAGTTCTGCTGGCAGAATCACAGCCAATCAAAGCTATTATAATAATGGAACATTTCATGGTTTTGGAAATTAAATGTGTAACCATGGCACTGAAATGTCTCAAATCATATTTGGAGATGTATTTTTCACCAAATGATTTGCACATTATCTCATTCCATCTGAATTCTATTTTCATTAAAATTACAACACTGATTTTTCTCCCTTTTTTGTTTCTGCAGCAATTTTGCAATAGAACTTCCCATCTGCTTTCACTTTTTGTAAGTTTGATCATATTTGTTGAAGATGCAGATCTAAACCTTATTTTATCATGAGGCATAATTTAACAGCTGACTAATGGTCAGACTGTAAATTATGCTGTAAACAGTTAGCATGTGAAGTTGCAGGAGTGAGTAATACTGTTATTGAAGTCAGTAGCTGAACTTTTTTCAAGAAGAAGGTGGATAATGCAGTCGGTGTTCCAAGACCTTAGAACCAGCTGAAGGTGTATGACTCATCAGGAGTTTCACCTGTTGCAGAATCAGGCAAGCAAGGCATTTCAGAGTAAGAAAGGATAGAAAGCTGTAGGTGTTTGTTTTTTGTACATATACTGAAACCTTCCTGAGGTGTTTACATGCACGTGGGACCTTTTCTGGTACTGAGTTAATGTGCTTGCTCATCTTTGCTGTGAACTGTATCCCCTGCATAGGGGAACTTCAAAAGGTTTGTTAGTGGAGCTCTCGGAACAGTTAGGAGGGAAGATGAATAAGAAAATGGAAAACACAGTGAAAATGAAAACATTCAGAGAAGATAAAAATGTATCTGTGGTATGACAGACTTGATTCTACCTTGTTGAGTGGAGATAGGACTTCTTTCCTTTGGGAAATGGAGTATTGGTAAAGTCAGAGTTCACAAGGTGTTCACATGAATGTACAGCTTTGAACAAAAAGTAAGGTGAAGGAATGTATTAAAATCTCTCTCTCTTTTTTTTTTTTGTTATGATAAAAATTTTTATTCAGCTTTTCAACTTTTGTTTATGTGAATTTTTGTAAATTTTATGTGTAATAGATAGATAATAGAATGTATGAATATAGTTTGCATTTTAATAACATTCTTAAAAGAAAGTGACAGAATTTACAGTTTGTGATACCCACAAAGTAAGTATGGATTTTTCTAGACATGTGATCTGCCTTTGGGAATGCCAGTGACATGAGTGTATGTGGGGGCCACATACACCTGTGGTAGCTCCAGCTGGGAGGGAGGTGCAGGACAGCGATGGGCCTGCTGGGAGTTGACTTTGTGGAAATGATCCAGCTGCATCAGAAGAGCAGCAGGGCTTATTAGCTTGGGCTAGTTTCTCCTGAGTAAAGCTGTGCTGGGCTGGTGTGTCCACAGGATGCTACGTGAAGTCATCTCACCATCGAGGGCCACTGCTAGCTGGGTATTTCCTCACCTTTGGCATCTGAATGCTATTCCAGGGCACTGGCCTAGTGAGGGGGTTGTTGGCTGCTCTTGCGGCATGAGTTCTCTGCTCAGAACTGCCATCTTGCACCCAAGAAAATTTCCCAAAGTCATTGCGCATTTCCCTGCCAAAAGCTTTGGTTTCAACTAATTGACATTTTCTTTTGAAAAACAGCTTTGTCAGAAAATGACCAACCAGCTCTGGTTTCACACCCTCTGATCTGTCATCTTTGATCTGCTTAATGAAATCTGGGTTCCAGCAGTACTTGCTCCTGGGCTTTTAAACATCTTTTAAGCTGCCTTCTGCTTTCGTCTAGATTTCTCTCTTACTTGACTCATCTGCAGCTATTTTCTACTCCTTAGAGAGAACCCTGATCCTGTTTCAGTCTCTCTTACAAAGGCTGCCTGCTGCTTTGCTGGCTTTTCCTACTGCTGTTTTTTACCAGAACTGCCCATAACGAAAAAGTAATGGGAAAAAAATCGTGAAAACGTATTTTCAAACTCAAATCAGGGTTACCCTGGAATTCAGGAAAGGTTCACATCATGATTTCTTATGAGAACTGGATGTGATTCCTGAATCTTCTGTCTGGTTTGTATTTGCAGTACTGTCTGCAAACTGGTATTTGCAGGTAATTCTAGCAACCAGACCACTGACATTATTCTGACTTGTCCCAGGCTAGATTTTGCTATTTGTCATTCCTACTCTTTTTATTTTTTATTTTTTTATTATTTTTGGCTACCTTCTGTTTTTCAAATTAACAAAAATGAGTGTCCTTTACCCTGCTTTTCACAGCGTCCTATTCCCCCAGATAACCATACTCTTGTATTCTAGACTTAGACTGGTGTATGGAAAACTGGCAAATATAACTGCTTTTTGTGGTACTTCATGCTGAAAAAGGATAACAATGTGTTACAGATAGGGGAAGCATGGGGAGAGTTCTGAATGTGGTGTGCTTCACTGAACAAATGCGTTTGCAAACCTAGTTTCTTTGATATAGTAGATTGCAAGAACAATTTATACATATCTTTTTCAATGTGGCCATAAGTTACACAGGAAAAAAAGCAACCCTCTAACTAAAACTGGCAAGTGTTCAGAAACCACAACTATTCAGTGTATTGCCTGACCATTTTTAAAATGTATTTTGCACTTTTGGTAGATGTTGTAATGCATTCAGCACAGTGTGAAGTCTTGGCACAGATGCTGGGTTCTAAAATAAGATGAGGTCTGCCTTTTAAAAAAGCAACGTTTGCCTGTGAAATACCTTTGCTATTAAGAGTCTTTGGGAAGGGGGACAGGAAATAGGGGTGATGATGCTGCCAGCAGTGAGAAAACAGATTTATTTTGAATTCTAACAGATAATCACAGCAATGGTTAAAGCCCTTCCTAGCAAATGCTGAACGGGTAGAATGTTACCCTCTTCATATCCTGGTGCCCTTTACAAGGTACCCCTTAACAGTCAAATATGTTCTTGGTTTGTGCATATGAAGGTGGATTTTGATTTGGTAGAGTGGGCAGAGGTCTGTCCCACAACATGCTGTGTTTCTAAGGTTGGTTTCTCTTCTGCCAGCTGCATATCAGCAGCTCCTTTCCTGGGGACTGAGCTAGCAGGAGGCCTTCAGGAGTGCTGATGGGATGGCAAATGTCAGTCTCCTTCTGTGCGTACTGATCCAGCTAAAGGCACAGAGCATCAGAGGCTTGGGCTGGCATCAGTGGGATTTGCTCACCTTTAGCAGGTCTTGGAGCTAAGTGTGCCAGTGTAAGCAGCGTAGTTGTCATTGTGTTGGTAACAGACCTGAGAGGTGCCACAACGGCATGGCACCTGGCCCCCGTCCTTAATGTCTGTTGCAGTGTATAAAGACTGCACAGGTGCTACTTTTTTTATAAAGATGAACAGGTATTAGAAAAATAGAAAGGAAAAGGGTGGTTAAGTAGGCCCACGTAAAACCTGCAAAGAGCTCCAAATAGATTAAATTCATGCTGTGGCACTGTGAAGAAGACCTCTGAGAACAAATGAAGCCCACTGAGCGATTTCCCGCCCAGACGTGGGAAGCCTTGCCAGCTTGTGTCAGGCTGAAGATTTATGGCTCCCTTCCAGGTCCTCCTGTGATGTGTTTTGTCCATTTGGTTTAGCTGTCCTTGAAAAAGCACATGGAGCCTCCTTGTCCTCTCCAGAGGAGCATGGAATCAGACAAAGCAGAGCAGGAAATGTGACTTGAGGCACTGGTGCTTGCTGGTGCAAACTGCAGTGGCTCTTGCAGCATTGTTTCACACAGGGAAAAGTAACTGTTAGCCCTACTCTATTTTAGATTGAAAATGTAAGGAGTACTGCCCTGAGAAACACAGAGAATCTGGAGAGTGGCTTTAACCTCTTCTGCTGCAGAAGAGACATTGCACTGAATTACTTGGCCTCAGCACTTCACCGTGCTGAGCATGATGTCGTCGGTGAAATCTGTGCTGCCGTGAGGGCAGAGACATCTTCGCTCTCTTACAGCCAGCCCTGATGCTGGGATTCTCCTTTTGGCTCAGAGTTCTCTCTCCATTATGTGCCGTGAAAACAAAAAGGTGAGGAAGTACAATCATTGACATGAAATGAATGTCCTTTCTAGCTTGTTCTTTATTTTTCTCCATATTTTACTTGCTATAGGGAGCCTTTCTCATGCTGAATACTGGCCACATACGTATGTACGCCGCACTACTTCTGGCTGTCCAAAAGAGCCTCGTGTGTCCCCAGGAAGCAGTGTAAGTTGGGTACTGACCTGTTGGAGAGCAGCGTAGGGGAAAGGGACCTGGGGGTCCTGGTGGACAGCAGGATGCCCATGAGCCAGCACTGTGCCCTCGTGGCCAAGAAGGCCAATGGCATCCTGGGGTGTATTAGAAGGGGTGTGGTTTGTAGGTCGAGAGGGGTTCTCCTCCCCCTCTACTCTGCCCTGGTGAGACCGCATCTGGAATATTGTGTCCAGTTCTGGGCCCCTCAGTTCAAGAAGGACAGGGAACTGCTGGAGAGGGTCCAGCGCAGAGCCACCAAGATGATGAAGGGAGTGGAGCATCTCCCTTATGAGGAAAGGCTGAGGGAGCTGGGTCTCTTCAGCTTAGAGAAGAGGAGACTGAGGGGTGACCTCATTAATGTTTATAAATACGTAAAGGGTGGGTGTCAGGAGGATGGAGCCAGGCTCTTCACTGTGACATCCAGTGACAGGACAAGCGGCAATGGGTGCAAGCTGGAACATAGGAGGTTCTGCTTAAATATGAGGAGAAATTTCTTCACAGTGAGGGTGACAGAGCACTGGAACAGGCTGCCCAGAGAGGTTGTGGAGTCTCCTTCTCTGGAGACATTCAAAACTCGCCTGGACGCGTTCCTGTGTGATCTGCTCTAGGTGTTCCTGCTTCGGCAGGGGGATTGGACTAGATGATCTTCCGAGGTCCCTTCCAATCTCTAACATTCTGTGATTCTGTGATTCTGTGATTCGTGCCTGCCTTACTCTGCTGCTTGTGTGTGCAGCCCACATGTGCCACCTGCATGGCCTGTCTGAAGACCAGACCTCTCCATCTGCATGATTTTGTATCAGGACTGAGTCCCTCCAATACAGTGTGAGAGTAGAGACGTTTCTAAGGACAGCCTCAAACACTGGCGGGACAGAGAAGACACCATTTCTGTATTGCTGCATGGAAGCTGGCCACCTGTATTCTTTCCTCTCTAAAAGGTCACATGGTGCCTGAAGTACTCCTGCTTGAATCTCTGCAGGGTTTCCCTCCCCTCCATGCATGTGCCCTTGCATTTGCTCCACCACAGTCACAGGTGCAGCTTTGCAGCATGCCTTTGGCACTAGAGTTGAGCCGTGGTGGGCCGGGGGGTGCTGCAACTCTGCTGCACTGCATCAAGTCCCTGTTCCTCCTGTCAGCCCTGCAGCTTGTGCAACTCTGTCGCCGATCAGAATAAAGCCCTCTTGGCTTAAATTGCTTTGTTTATTAGGGCTCCAGAGAGACATTTTGTGGCCCTGGAAGCTTGTTGCATGTGTTTCCCTTGCAAGTGTCATCCCTCTGTCACAGGACATTGCCTCTGAAGTCCTTCCAGCTGCTGGCTGCACCTTCTGACATGTCCTGTGGGGAACCTGCAGCCCCTTTCCAAGACAGCACAAAGACCACAGCCATTGTTGCTTGAGCTCGGGCAAGTCGTGCTCCGTTGGCGGGCTCCCTGAGGCCCCACTATGTGTGCTTGGAGGCAGGACTGGCTGCAGCTCTCCTGCCAGATTATGGCTGCCTGCAGTAAGGAAAGATGTCAGAGCTTCAAAGGGGATGAATTGAGTCCGCTGAATATATTAGGTGTGGCAGTGAGCATGGAGATGCCCTGCTGCCTGCTTGCACGGTGGAGGGAACTGCCTGCGGGTCGGTGAGAGCCTTGCTGGCTGCCTCCCCTGGGCACCATGCTGGCCCCTGCCCAGGTGTTGCAGGGAGGGGAGGAGGGCTCCATCTGGCCTCGTCTTTGTCTTGTGCACCCCTGGGAAAGGAAAGCATGATTTAGCTCCAAAGCATTAAACACAAAACCTTGAAACACTATCCCTCAAGAATCGTCTAACCCTTTATGGCTTAATGTAAGCATGCCTGAGGATTGATGAGGAAAGGATGTTGCTCCTGTTGGTAATTGCAAGTTTGCTCCATTCGGTGTTTTCTATTCTGGTTGCTCAATTTCAGCATTTAAACTTTGTCTTGAGTGTGTGCAAATGCTTTCTGCTGTGTCAGGAGCTTTGCTTAGCTATTCATGTGCTCGAACCCTGGGTAAGGTATTTATCCTTTCAGGCAGATCAAAGACATATGTTTGGTCGTTTGGAATAGGTAAGCAGGAAGAAAGAAATCTCTTAAGAGTGATGACATGGTAGAACTGCTAACTAACAAATACAGTTATGTTCATATGTGTGCTTGTTCCCCTAATAATCACTGTTGCCAGTGACACAAAAATGCATAACAATTGAAATCTTCCAGTTAATTGCAATGGATGTCAGTCAACCTGTCTTCCCAATGACTTCTTTCTTCTATTTCAGTGATAAACTCCCTGCTATTCAAGAGAGGAACTTCTGCCAATAGAGAGAGAATGCATAAGTGGTGCTTTAAGATCATAAGTGATGTTTTAAGTTTTGACCTGGGTGATGGAACTAAAATAAAGAATTCTTCCCTCCACAAAAGACTAAGGACACGTGAGCTAACTGGTAATTACTGGGATTCTTTCAAAACTCTTTATATCACACACAATGTAAGCATGTGAAATATTGCAGATAGAACAGGAAATGTTGTGAAATGCAGGTGCTCTGTTTGTTTGTAGATTGAGATGTGTGGACAGATAAATAAGGTTTAGTTTAAGAACAGACATTTTTACATACTGGAGTGTTTAGAACTCAGACAAAGAAATGTTGTTGCAACAGCACTGGGTCCCCGTACAGGAGCAGGGCTGTGATACATGGAACAGATAAGACTCAGCAGTGCAGAGACAAGTTTACTCTTTGCAGTGTGGAGCTGTACAGAAATGAAAAGGAGTTAGCTCTGGATCAAGGCAGTACAAAGCAGAGCTAGCCTGAGCTCATTAGCTTGGGCGTAATGCCATGCTAATATATCTGTACTACTCCCTGGACCCAAGCTAATGGCTCAGCATGGTGCTATGCTGGGTACTCACACCAGCTGGTGCAGGGATTTCTGCATTGTATAGTATGGATGTGCCATAAGGTTTTCACACGAGCTCTGTAAAGAAAAGCAAAATGACTTATGGGCAAGACAAAGTCCAGGACTTAGAAAAACAAGGATGGTTAAACCTGGGTTCCCAAATCCTGTACTCAGGAGGAGTCTGATGTAAATGTTATGGCAGTCAAGGAGAGTTTTTGTAAAGCCTACAACAACCGCCTTTGGCTCAAGCTCAAGTACTCAAAACTTTGAAATACCTAGTAGTTCCTAGTGATACAGTTTTTCAACACCATTTAATTTTATCTCTGGAAAACAGGCTTGTTAAGCTACTCAGTCAGCTGCTGTGCTTCCTTGTGAACTTATCAGCAGTGAAAGGGGAATCCCAAGCTTCTGCCTCTGTTCAATTGACAGAAAATGTCTATGTGCAATGTAAAAACAATGCCCCTTTCTCCTTCCCTCAAAACCAAGGAACAAATGATGTATGTACAGGAGACAGAGGGTTTAGCTGATATTATTTAATAATGACCTCACTGCCCATCTCTGGATGAAGCTGTTTTTTCTTTAAAAGCAAAACAAAAGAATAACACAATGTCTGATGTTTGAGTCATAGTTTTATTGTAGTTTTCACTGACTTGATTGTCTGTAGCAAGTCTTACTAAGGTTTTAACTGTGGATGCCAAAAAATCAGAAAAGAAATAGTTCACAACAGAGTTGTGGTTCAAATGGATTTGAGAAGCACTGGAAATTGCAGAACTGAACTGGCTCTGATAACTAGTAGAGTTTTTGATTGCTCAGTAAGGAAGGCTGGGGAATTTGGGTAATGTTTGGGTCCGGCAGAATCAGTGTGCTGTTAACTCCCGGCACAGGAGTCAATATGGGCCAGCTCATATACACAGGAATTGCAAAATCTTTCAGCGCGAATTCTGCCCAAGAATTACAAGTTTTGGCATAGGAAGAGCAGGAGATTTACATCTGAAGAATTTAAATATTATTTCAGAAAATACCATGCAAAAATTAGGACTCCTAAAGAAGAGGGAATTTTCACTAGGCAGTCAATGCTTTCTGAAAGTAACAGTCCCAGTCCAAAGCAGGATTTTTGCTGTCTCTGCAACAGATAGGATGAATGATTTTGTAATACATAGAAGCATGCAGCAGTCT
Organism: Alectura lathami; assembly: GCA_013399715.1. Lineage (NCBI taxonomy): Eukaryota > Metazoa > Chordata > Aves > Galliformes > Megapodiidae > Alectura > Alectura lathami. The sequence continues at coordinate 289,098 of VXAV01003761.1, read as the reverse complement.
TGTAAAAATCAGTGCTTATTTCCTGATTTCTCAGTGATGGAGACCAGTATAACGTTGGAGAAGTACATGGTGAAAGTTTTACAATGTCCACTTGGGAATATAAATTGTTCTGAAATGTTATCTGGAAGAATTAAAAGAGTGAGAGAAGGGCCAGAAGTGTGAGACTAGGCATTAGACATTTTTTCATTGTTAAGACTCCTGACATTTTAATTTTTTTACGTTTTTAGTATCATCATTTTAACACTAACACACTCAGGAGGTAGTTAAGAAAATAAATACTGATTATGCCAGTTTTATGGCTGAGGAAACTGAGGAAAAGAGATTAAATGCCACATTCTTCTTTTAAGCAACTTGTGTCCCACAGTAAGTCAAACCTGAGACTGTTGTGCATGTAGTAACTCTTACCTCAGTACTGCCATTCCCTGTCATCAAGGTCATTGATACTGCAGCGATTAAAACAAACAAACAAACAAAAACCCAACCACAAAACATTAGAATTCAAGGCTGATTCCCACTTCTGTCACTCCAACAGTACGACATTTAACTTTAGTATCTTTTTTTTTAGTCCTTGGAAATTATCACTTATTGTGCTTTGAACTAAAGAAATAATGTAGTAATATAATATACAGTGGTAAAAAATATTAAAACATATAAATATATTTTAATATAATTATTTAAAATTAACAAATGTATTTTCTGACAGCATCCCTATGATTTTGGAAACATGGAAAATAAATTTCCCTTAGGAAAGTCACTTCTATAACATTGTTCATAGATGAAGCAGGATGTGTGGAAACAGTGCCTGCAAGAAACTTTATGAGACCCTAAGGTTAAATCCCTCTTGGCAAGTGGTAATGAATGGTAGCTCAGCTGCTATGTTCTAAAAATATTTGTTAGATAAAGCTGTTACCTACCCTACAAAGATGAGAGGCTTTTGTGGCACAGATGGGAGCACACAACTGTCTGACTTAACATGTGACCGAGTATGTGCCAGTGCCCAGAAACCTGTAGTCTTAAAATTCAGATCATGCAGCATCAACAAAATTGTATTTGCAGTCTAAACAGAGCTACGAGCTGCCATTGTAATAGTGGCAAATGCTAGTGCTCTAATATGCCCTAAGGACTGTTAGGACGTGCTATGGGATTGTCAAAAGAACTAGAGAATATTGGATGGTGTTTTCATCAAAATAGGATTCCCCATAAGTATCAATCTTCCATTGGATCCTAAGCTACTTCTCTGACGTAACCTTAATGATGACTCTCTAGTGCTTTGGAGCTCACAAGAAAGTCTTATTGAGCTTATGGTTTTTTAAAGTGCCTTTGTTCTTTCAGCTGGAAAGCTTTTGATCATTTTTCCCCCTGCCCCTCCCCTCCTCCCCCCCCCCAAAAAAAAAAAAAGAAACCAACCAAACAACAGATTTATTGGCACCAAGTACTTTTGTAAGTCCTTTGTCAAAATATTTTTGGAGGATTTTGAAAAGAATCTGATGTCTATTGTACTTGCAGACTTTACCAGTTTGTTTTCGTCTTTTTTTCATTTCAACTTGAACATTTGATTTCAGATTTTCCATTTCATCTCCTTATTTCTTTATTTGGTTCCTTACTTGCCAGAACTTGTGGAAGAACTGGAGAGAAAGGCCACACCTCTCCCAGTTTTCTTTTGTTGGTTTGAAAACCACTTGTTGTTTCTCATGGGGCAGCAAGGCTCTGGAGTCATATGATTAAAAGCAGCCCCTCTTTGCAACTCAGTTTGCCTGTTAGAGGGTGTGCGGAGGGCAGAGCAAAGCTGTTGGCTTCTTTGGGAAACACAATTTATGGAATGAATTTACAGCTTTTCCCATTCTGTGGACAGTCATGTGGCATCCTTCTCAAATATCCCTGACTCTTTTGTGTGTTGGGATGGCTCTGCTCTTTCCAGAGGCAAGAATGGATTGCAGAGTTCACCTTGTGCCTGGGCAATCTACCTTCCCTGTAGTCATTTTGAAATATGAAGTGGTATCCTGTAAAAATATAGTTATCTCAGCAAAGAAAACGAGGTATTTCTTCTGGTGATGACCCTTCAAGAAGCAACACTGCCCAGAGTCTGAATCTGAAGCTTTTTGACCAGGTGGCTGCGGTGGCCATGCAGTGCTAGGGCTGGAATGAGTAGCTGTGCTGTTCAAACACATTAGGCAATGCCAAGTCCTGTTTGCCACTCCTAGCACTGTGGACAGACTCCTTAGGGGCAATCCGTCAGTGTCCTGTAGGTGCTCATGTCTTTGGTCAAGTAAGGTGCAGAAGCAGAGGCCTTCTTCATCTGGCAGGACTGGCTGCGCCACGCTCTTCCTGCATGTGATGAGAGTCCCTGCAGCAGGGCTTGGGGGCTTGGCTAGCAAAGGGCAGAAAGAGGAGTGTCATTGGGAAAGGGAGAACTGCATCCCATTGCACCATGCTTCTGCCTCTTAGCTGGTCCGAGTATTGTGTAAACAGTTGCTTCTTTTGCACTTTGATATCTTTGTTTAATATTGAGTATTGTTTACTGCTAACAGATCTGTTGCTGGTATGACGTGAGATAAGCAGGCACCTTTGGAAAGGACATGTCCTCTTCCCTTTTGTTTGAAACTGGGGGAATGGTGAGAAAAGGAGATACATGAGCAAATATTTATCTCTCTCTCTCTCTTTTTTTTTTTTTTTTTATTTTTTAATTTAGAAATTATTAAGCAGCAACTAGTTTGGCATTTCCCTTCCTTTTGAATATTGGCATGTGAGTCTCAGGCGTCACAAAACAATCCTACAGGGAGATTTCCTCTTTGCTTTAGCTCTGCTTCTAGTGAGAAAGCCAGTATGGGTAAGAGAAGTAAATAGTGACTTTTAATGGGGAATGCTGGGAAAACCTGGGATGAGCTATTCTGTGAGTATGGTGTACTCCATGGAGCAACAGAAGATGTTATCTGTAATGATTTTCATTTGCTGCACAGGTAATCAATTTGGAAATACAAAAAAAAGACTGTGTGAATCATTATGACTGCAGAATGGCTGTTTTCAGAATAACATTAGAACTGTAACAAGTAGTAAATAATAGGTCTCCTAGATGACCCATCCAAAAACCAACATTAATGGAATGAACTTAATTAAATTAAAGGAATGAGCTTAATGAGAAACCTGGTAAAGAAAAAACCAAAACGTTAAAAAATATATATTTTGTTTTTTAAAAAATTCCTTCAATATCATAAAATCTCAAACAAATCATTGTATTCTTCTTCTCCTTTGTTTGTATACTAGTAGAGGACTTAGACTGATAAAAGAGAACATGTTTTGAAGCTGGTCGGCAGCCTCAGTGCAACCACCTTGGGACTGCCTGCACTGGGCTGTGGAGGAAGGTAGGACCAGTGGCAGCCCAGGGCTGCTGCTGCCTTTTCCTGGGCTCTGGCACACACTTGGCTGCCCTCCGTCTCGCCAGCAGTGAGCTCTACTAGGTAAGATGAGATGGGTCAGAAAAGTGAGAAAAGAAGCCAGCTTGATATTGTTATCAGTGCAGTGGGTATCCTGGCACTGAAAAAGTAGGACAGTGTTCAGGGCATCATCACCAGAAATGGTGCCCGCAATTTGGAGATGGCACTGGTTCATTTGTTTTTCCTGTGCCATTGGGAACTATTACTGTAGCAGAGGCTGACAGCTCTATTTTGCTTCTTATCCGTTCCACTGGATCACTTCTACACAACCTCAGCTGTGTTTGTGTAAATATGTACATACACATTTGCATACATTTGAATCTGTTTATCCCATATGCTATTCTTAGACATCTGAATAAATTAAAGAAAAATAACTAGTGCCGAGTTAACAAGGAGTATTAAGATTTATTTGTATAAACCACGAAGAAATAATTGCTTTCTTGAAAGCATCTAATACCAAGGTGTTCAGAGAATACTGTAACCTACAGTTATGTCTCTGCTGATGTAGTACAGATGAGGTAAGATGTGAGGAGGAGTGATGAGACAGATTATAGTGCAGATAGCATTATAAAATATTCTTTAGAGATCTGAAGACCTTAACAGGGAAAATGAAAAAGTGTCTGGATTTCATACTGTAAACTTCTTAACTTCTTTACTGACGTTTTTCATGTCTGCTCTTTATTTGGAAAGTTTGAAGTATTTGGGGACTTTATGAGGATAATCCCTCTTCCTCCCTACTCTTGTCATATGTTCAAAGTGAAATTGTTGTGACCATAACTCAGTAGCAAAAGCTGAAAACTTAGTCCTCTTTCTCAGTGAGAAAGAAGAGGCAATAGTTATTTGAAAAAAAAAAAAAACAAGTCAAGTATTTTTAGTTTGGATGCTTGGAAAATTATTAGCATTGTGGTAGTACCAAAGGACTTTATACTGGCAGAGTTTACAATTAAATGTACGGCGTATGGCCAAAATACTTCAAAGGGATCCCGATACATATGAGAATCAAGTCCCAAAAGCTTCTGATTTGGTATTTTTGCATATAAATTTTAGAGATTTCCACTGTCTACCCTCCTCCCCCCAGCTTAATTTGAAAGTACTTCAGCTATTATCTTGGACTTTAGATGCTTTATTTTATGCACCTGTGTTGAAGGTGTTCTTTATCTTAACAGCTTTCTTCACCTCTTCTTAAAAACAATTATAAGAACTTTTTATCTCTACCTACAGACATGCTAAATCACTGTATGAATTCGAGAGATTATAGCCTGACAAGCAGACACTTACTGCAATGTCACTTGCCTCTCAGGAGTGCCCTGCTGCTACAGCAGGATCTTCTGTCAGTAAAAGGAAAGGGACAGTTGGATCTGTCTTGGGCTCAGCTCACTGAAGGAAGGATCTAGCTCTGGAGATATATATATATATATATGTATATATATTTTCTGAGTTCAAAGTTTAGGGCCATTTGGATTCAAAGGGTTTCATTTGGCTACTCCCAGGCTTTATAAATGATATTAGCATCTCTGGGTGCTTCCCAAGAGTCTGATACCTTTGAAAGGAGTACTAGCATCTGTAGCAGCTGCTATTTTGGCAGTAGTTAGAGATCAGTAGGCCAGGTTTACCTGTGCTTAAAATGTGAAGTTAATGCTGGGGATTTTGGAAGGGTCTAAAAGAATTAGCCAATATATTATATTTGACGAGAGCTTTGTGCCAGTACTCCTTATGCTTCCTTGAAAGACCCAGTTTAGCTTACATCATTCTTCTCTCCTGGGCTAAATAACTGGAAGAAACCAGACAGTGTTGTTGATAGGGCTTCTGCAGAAACCCACAGTGAAGAAATACATGGAACCAATGCATTGCATAGTTTCCTTGGTCAGCCTTCCCCTGTGTCTGTGTTGCCCACTTTTCAGGAAGCAAAAATTTCTGATGCACATTTCTGCTTGATGCTAAGCATATGCTGGTATGGTTGCAAATGCTTTTACAGCTATGATGTTGAATAATGATTCTCTGTCGAGCATTTTGTTTTGGCTGAGTCTGCCCTTTCAGGATGCATGTGTAACCTCTTTGTGAATTACTGAAATAAAGGAATTGCCTAATGTGAAAGAGAAATTCCACAAATATGAAACCCTTGGAATGTTTTCTGCATCAGCCATTTCCTTCTTTGCTTGTGCAATGCGTATGGATTGTCAGCGCGATGTGGTTGTGGTAACCAATGCATGCAGGAGGCTATTAATCTTCTTGTTACAGTACTGTGCTAACTTAGGAGACTTAGGAGAGCAGTGGAATTCTGTTCAAACACCCTCAGCCAATGCATGCAGGAGGCTATTAATCTTCTTGTTACAGTACTGTGCTAACTTAGGAGACTTAGGAGAGCAGTGGAATTCTGTTCAAACACCCTCAGCCTGTGGTACTCACCAGCCTGTATGGACTTCTTACATGCACTCACCAGCCAGAATCTTCTCCCTCAGTGTCCCAGCATATTCCCTGCTTCTGTTCTCTGGGTGAACGGTCAGCTCACTGGTTGTGATAGCCTTACTGGTGTATTCTCACTGTTGGGAAGGGGGCTCACATCACTCTGTGTGTGCTCACAGTAAAGAGTATGATGGAAACAATTAGATCTGACCCACCAGCTATGGGATTTAAATGCCTGAGCGCATGTGTTGTGCTTTTGGATAAGTAGGTTTTGAGTTGGCTATTTTATAGATCAAGATTTCATTCTTCAACAACCTGCCAGACAGTGAAGCTTGCTGAATAAAGATTTGTTATACTGCAATTTTACTGCAAGCAGTTAGCCAAAGAAAAGAGAGAACTCTGAAAGGCAAAAATATTGGAAGAAAAGTGATTTATTAAACTTTGTATTTGCACTGTCTTTGCAATTATAAGCTATCACATTGTATAGAATGTTTCTCTACAATGCTAATACTCCCTCTGGTATATGTAGGTATGTTTTTTTCTACAGTGTTTAAAGACTGAGGTTTTTAGCAGTTTAATCCAAACCAAAGCATCTTTATCATGGGACTTGCCTTTAATTCTCTCTTAGATACTTCTTTCCCTGTATGCCAAATTAGATATCATTCTGAAGGCATGCATTCTTAATTAACATTTTTTTAATCAATGACTGGATTCTCAGGAGGATTTTTTTTCTATGCATCATTATTTTTCCCTTTCCGCAGCAACTTCACAAGCAGATTAAATAAACAGAAAGAAACACTTTGTGGATTTTTCTTGTGACAGCCTGCAAACCTGTGAACTTTTCTATTTATTTTTAACTTGAAGCTGCTAATTGTAGAACTGTATAATTAATGCATTATCCACTACAACAGGGTTACATGGTTTGTGTTTAGCAAACATGCTTTTCTGGAGGGTGGAAAAATACATAGTGAAAACTTACAGAAACACTATGCTGTTTTTCACCACTCTGCGTGACAGCCAGTCTCTCGACCATCATTAGAGCTGTGTGCCAAATTTGATTCTGAAAAGGTACCCTGAAAAC
>VXAV01003761.1:260561-276473 GCA_013399715.1 Alectura lathami | reverse complement strand
TTAAAGTTCAGCCTTTTTCTGGATTGTTTTTGGTTTTTTACATGTTTGCCTGAGACACCTACTGTTTTGTGGCTGGTTGAGGGGTTTTTTTTTAAACATTGTGAAAGTTTTGCTAAAGACAGCTTAGAATAGCAATGAAATGTTTTTGATGCTAATACTTTCTTCGAATATGTACACATGTGTTTGTGTATGAGTGTGTGTATATAGTGAGANCAGCTTCACCCTTATTAGTATTCAAAATCCTTTATGGTTAGAGGTCAGAGTCAGTGTTTAAACTAGCTAAGTTTGGCCCCATCTTTTTTCCCCTGTTACTCTGAACTATCTACAGTTGTCTTTTGCTGTGTTTTTACCAGGAGACTTATTCTGCCTTTACTGGCTGAACCTCTGCCATGGTGAGTGTGAATCTGAGCAAAAGCCATTTTTCTCTGGTTTCTGAAAAAGAGAGGGAAGCTAAATTCTAATGGCAGAAAAATGGGAAAAAAATTCCTTTTTACCTTCTGAAGACCATTAATCCTTGGTGGGAATTGTCTACTGTGTGCGTTGCAGTGCTCCTGCTTGATCACAGCTGTCTCATAATTGTTTCTTATAAAATTAAATCAGTTTTGGGAGGGAAAATTTATTTTCAGGCTCTCAGGAATGAAGGGGTGAGATCTCAGTCTTCTGTGTTTCCAGTTATGGGGTCCAAGTCTTTGTTCTCCCTTGTTCATGTTTCATAATCATATAGACATAAAATTGCAAACATCTAAATGTGTTTTTAAATTTCAAGGCCTCTGAAATTTTGGGTTTACATATATACTTGTTAACATCTTTAACTGAACTAAGAATATTTTGCATTGTTCTAATGTTTTTATCTTCTGAGATTCCATTTTTGGAAGCATTACTCATATTGAGTGTTAATTCCTGACTTAAATATGTACTGCTCAGGCCTCGTGGATTAGGTCTCATCTATTATTGGATGAGATTTGTTCTTGGTTGTGCATGCTTAACATTGCTTCTGTAACTTCCTCTAACACATGAAGACTGAATCCTGAATATGACCTGGGAGGTGACTTTAGTCTTCTGAATTTGAAAGTACAGAGTGGTAAGGTGAAGTTCAGCAGTACGCTTTTGATTAGCACAGACTGTGGCTGTAAACAATGCATCTGGAAGTTATTTATGAATAGATGAATGTGAGTATTCAGGTACTCAGCTGTGTGATGCTATCAGCTACAGACACTGTGCGGGAGTTACTGGAATAGATTGTACCTGCATCTCCTCCGTGGCTGGATTTGCAGGTGGGATTTTTGCAAGTACAAATTCTCTTGTCCAAAACTAGTTGCAGCTGTTTTGAAATTTGCTAATACATTTTTTTTTTCCTCTTGAGACTTTGATTAACATATAATTATTTTTGCCATTGTGTTTGTTTTGCAGCATCTGTTCTACATGACACGTTTACTTTGTCTCATCCTGTTTCTATGGCACATTTCCATTCAGTATTTTTCAAATATTGCCTGCTGGGCTGGGTGATTCATGTTTTTGCTGGACCTTATTAGTTCAGTTTAATGTTTTCACTGATGATTGTTTTCAGCTCTAATGTAGAGGTTTACTCTTCCCTCCTTCATCAAAATTATTATTTTTGGTAAAATAATATTTTTACAAATGAATCAGTTAACTTTAGTAAATGCAGAAGCTGATTTTCTTAGAAATTTCATCAGTCCAAGGGGGCTTGATTTGTTTTTGTAATGCTTGTTGTCTGCTGTTTTAGTTCTACCAATGTCAGTAGAAATGTATCAGTGTAAAACTTATTTTGCAAAGTACCTTAACTTTGATAATACATATTAAGATAATACAGCATCCTTTATAAATACAGTATGTCAGGAAGGTGCGTTTAGAACACTGGTGGCCCATTTTGCGGCCCAAAACCCCACATGGTAGAAACTGGTGCATGTCCAGCAAAGTTACTCCGATTTACCTAATCGAAGGCCTTGACATTGTACTATTAAGTCTGTGAATCAAATTACTTTCATAGAAGAGTTTTGAGAAACATGCACTTCATTTACTTAATGTTACCTGCCGCTGAACAGTAACAACTTTTCTATTTCTTTAGACAAACTGTTAATTCATACCACTATTTTTTTTGTCGTTGATAAATTAGATTTGGCCATGCAGAGAAGACTGGATTCTTCACAATGAAAAGACTGCCATGAAGAAACAATTCATATCAAACTAGATAAATACAAAGGTCATGAGTGATTAGGAGGGGTAATCACATGTGGTTTCATTTTGAGCAAAGACAAATGAATTTATAGCTACATATTTCTTTGAAGAAAGAAGTCAGTCTCCCATTAAAAATCTACCAAAATGAGTGGTGTATTACCCTTGGTTTTCCTCCCCTTCATATAAATAATTGGTTATGAACATAGGAAATTTATGGGATAATAATATTTTTGATAGTTGTAGTGTGGGCAGAGAGCAGTATTCATCATAGTGACTGCCATTGGATGTTAGCAACAATGCTGAATTAATCTTGAAAGTCCTTTAGGTACAGATGGCAGTTTTTGCTAAGTTTTCAACATGATCGTTTGTGGTAATATGAGAGCAAAAAATGCTGTGTAGTTTATGCTCATAATTGTGCATGCCTAGTCTTCCAGGAAGCAGTAAAAAGATAGGAAAACAATACAGGAAAAGGAGTCATTGTGTGGTTAAGGAGATTATATTCAGTACCTGACTCTGACTTAGGTGGTTCACTTGGCATTAGATGATTCATTTTCACTAACGATAGCAAATAACCTGTAGATGCACTCGGATTATATGTACTCTACTGTTTTATCACACAAACTATGAGGTCTGGAGGAGGCATGGCTTTTTTTCAGTGTTTCCTTGTACTGCTATGATCAAATGACCATGGGCTTAGAAGAGATCAGCTGAAGCTGAACCATAACAATATGGGAGGCTCATGCAGTGGAGGAGGAATTCTTGTTTCTGAAGTGCTTTCTCAAGCACAGGGCCATCTCCTCTGGCTGGTAAACACATTCACAATTAGTCAGTTCTGGTACAGAGTACTGTGTTTCTCAAAAGCATTTCAGTACATATGTTCAGCTGCGAATGGCCAGGAGCAGGAATCCAAGGAAAGACAGGAGGCAGTGGATGGTATATCCCTGTGCCTTTACTTTGTAAAAAGTAGTTCCCATTCTAGCTTTTTAGCCCTGGAAGTCAAGAAATCTCCCTCTGGCTTGCAGAAAGTTGTTCTGGTTTTCTTTCCATACAGGTTTGAAAATCCAGCTGCAATTTCTTGCAATTCATCCAAATCCCACTGTGGCACTTGGGTCACGACAAGAAAATACAGCTGGTTTTGGGTGCTAATGCTGAAGTGGTTAGCAGGGTTACTATCTGTAGGAAGCAATGAGTGAGCAGGGTGCTGCAAACCCAGTACAAAATTTGGCTTGGGGTTTAGGTGGTTTGCTTCCTCATCATCAAGTAAACAGGAATAAATTTTTAATTCAGTATTTCAACCCTGTATGTTATAGATAAGTGATGCTTTTAGTGTTCAAAGCATTTTACAGGGAACATTTTTCTGAGGGAAACAAAAGCATGGGAGACCACAGAGTAGTTTGATGGCAGAGTCAGGAGTAGCTTCAGGTAATCCAATGTATGTGCTGTAGCAACAGTGAAAAAGCAAGTCATCTGTGTCAATTCCCAAGATGGTTCAAGCTCCTTCTCCGTCCCAGAGCAGGATTTCCACGTACAGAGCTTCTGAGAATTGCCACTGCAAGCATTGCTGTTAAATCCAAAGTGTGTTATTTGCTCACTGAAGTACTTAAGTGAGGACCTTTTATTTTTCCAGTTGCCTTCATAGGAGGCTTGACACTAATATAGCTGTCTTCTGATCTCTGCCAAGTTTATTTTCCAAAAGAAATATCTGACTGAGGAAACAATGACTAAAGAGAATGTGAGCTGTCTAGCATACTGTAAGAGTCCAAACATTCAAGGACAGAGGATTTTTAAGATGGCTGAAGGGTGTATTATTAGGAGAGAAAGCATGAAACTGAGCAAAACAAAATTCAGGCTGACTATTAGGAAATATTTCTTCATGTGGTGTAGAGTTACCTCCTGAGAGAAATAGTGAAAGCCTCATGCCTTGAGTGGTTTCAAAGTACAGAAAAGTTTGGGGAATAACATTATATTGGCATGGGACACACTATATAACCAAAGAGGTATTTTCCAGCTTCTTGCTTCTTGTAACTGACTTCATGTTCAATGCCAAATTCATGTGTTAGTTATCAGGTTTAAACAATGCCTATAAAATTGGGCTGAACTGCAAAGCCATTTGAAAAAATAAGAGGAAAAATGCTCTAAAATTGGAACTCATTGGAAACTCTGAGGAGACAGTTGTTAGATTTGGAAGCTGAAGGTGAAACTCCACCCAGGCTTGCACACCTGCTTTCTGGGAGTCCCCATGGCAAACTGCTAAGGCAAGGCCTTAATTGCCCTAAACAGCCTCAGCTGGGGCCTCCTCACACCTGTTCATGAGTTCAGGAACCCTATTTAAGCCCAGAGCAGTGCTATTATTGCTTTTCTTGAGCAGTGTCATGGTAGTGTTGGTCTCCAGCTCCACTCTGCCACAGCCCTGCCTGGCTATGGGCCTGCAGGCAGATGTCCTGCTCAGAGGAGCTGAGTGCTGTGGCTGCCTTGGCCTGGCCCTGGAGAGCCCCTGCTGCTGCCTGCATGCACGTAAGTCTGAGGCTGCAACTGCTGCATGGGTGGAGAGTGTTAATGGTGAATCAGCTTTAGCTTTGGCTTCATATCCCACTTCAAGTCTAGAAATTTTGACCTTCTTTTTCTTTATTTTGTGGAATTAATGCATGTCTATACAGTGAAAGTGATCTGAGGCACGGTTGTTTGAACACTCAAAAAAAAGTCAGATACCTCAGTGAGGAGAAAAGGAAACTGGTGGTGTTTGCTCAGACTTAGAGACTTGCTGAAGTAAAGTCTGTGCTTCCAAAATGCCGCAAGAATTGCAGGGCTTTGTCTGAGTTTGGTATGAAGTCAACTCACAGTAGCTTACAGCTAAGTTTTCTCATCAGCTCCTTTGTCTGACATTTATTGTGCGTTGAGGCTTTGAAGTTGTTGTTTTAATTAAGCGCTGTATAGGTTGAAAATAGAAGTGCAAAGAGAAGGCATAAATGTGCTTCCGCGTTTCTTAAAGGGCCTTATCCAACTATTAGCACTTTCAATAGTCCTCTCCAGGACCAGTAATGCTGTTCAAAATGCACGCAGGTTGTAATGTTTAAATTCATCAAGCCATAGTGCTCTGAGCTCCACCTGTGTTTTCATCCAGGAGTCTGGAAACACCTGTGAGGAATGTTGGGGATGTGTTGTGACCCAGTGAGACTGAGGACAGTGTCTGCAGTTGTGTGAAAGCAGGTGTGGAAAAGAGATGTTAAAAAAAAAAACAAATAGGAATGTTACCATGGATTAAGAAGGTAGTATGTCCTCTGTCACATTATGCTAAATATGAGGTAAATCTTTGTACTAAAGGGCTTGGATTTCTCCCCTTACAAGGAACTAGGGGATAACTGCAGCATGGCTTTGGCCTATGCAGCTCAGAGTTCCTAGTGATTGCACTGGCCTCTATATTCCCTGCTGCTTTTCTGTTAATAGTTAAATATGGTTTAAGGTATTGCCTATGGAAAGGATTCCCTTATCTTAAACTAGTATTTCTTTAAAAAAAAAAAAAAAAAAAAAAACAACTCTTCATCACCTTGGCCTTGCCCAAAGTTTACAAGAAACATACAATGTGAAACCTCTGTCCAGTTGCTTCAAGTTGGCTGTGTGTGCTCTAACACTGAAAAGCTTCCCAAAGCCTTTCAGTAGCTCATTTAGAGTTGGAAAGAGCCAATGTAATTCAGAAGTAGATGTAATATTCTAAACTTAGCAAAGCATAATAGCCATTGAGTGTGCTGCTACAGTGACTGATGGGGAAAAAAAAAAAGAATGCAAAACCCTTGTTAAATGTCTGTGAATTTATCTTTGGATACATTAAGTAAAATCAAGGTCAAATATTGGGAGTTGGCTGCTCTGTTTTGTTTATATAGCTCTGTTAGGCCACATGACAATGGTATGGTCCTATGCAAAAGAGGTGTAATATTTTCTCTTCAGTCCCCAATGGACATTACTTCATTTAACAAAACTGTAAGTGGAACATGTTTTGGCTGGTTTTGCATGAGGCAGGTGGAGGGAGTGAGCTTCATACCACAGCTTTTCCTGCTAAGCAGACTGAGTTCTTACCACAGATGGGAAGAACTGTCAGTTCCTCTTAAAGGTGATGTTACAGGTTTAGTGGGACAATTATGCTATAAATGCCCATATTCTGGCTAATATCGGGGTCTGTAGAAGCATGCTGTATAGCTTTTGTAACTGTTTGGAGACAATATCTCATTACCACTGTTAGATTAGCCTATTAATCTATTTAAATGTCTAAGCTTAATAAGTAAATACATATATATTCCAACAGCAGTGGCAAAGGTGTTGAACCATGTGTTGGGGTGTCTATTTAGAATTCTCAGATGTGACTTGGTTAATTTAATAGCCTTACTCTGCAAGTTGTCAAAATCAATTGGTTGAGACTCAGATTTCAGTATTTTCTGGCAGGCACGGTACCAGAGCATGGTCCTTGGCCATTGTTTTACAAGGACTGTAAAAGAAAGAGCAAGTCTGTTGTTCTATAGAACTAGCTTCTGTAAATCTTGAAATCATGGGGAATCAAGATGGCTTTGCTTTTGAGAGAGAAATAATTGAGGAAAGGCACCTTTGTATTACATGTAGCTTATTGTAAATCTTGATTACATAATATTTTGAGAGTACACCAATAACAAAATGCTGATAGAATTTACTGATAATTTGCAGTGGAAAAATACACCTGTCCCAGGGAGGCAGGAATTAACGATACTACCCTACAATGTAAGGAGCTTGAGAAATTGACTAAAGTAAGAAAAATATTACCTGATAAGATTTTTTTTTCTTTTTGGAGGGGCAATGGGCTAAGTTCATCGTGCAGGTGGACCACATGAATCTGCCAGTCTCAGGAGATTAATGGAGCCTCACTGGGGAAAAAACTCACCTGATTCAAATGCATTTGAAGTTTTTGAAAACACAAGTTTTTTTCTACCATCTTAAATATTTCTTCCATTAGTATCAGCATATCTGGAATTCCACATACTGCTTGCGTGGTGCTCACTTCATCCTTTAATAAAAGGATCTGTCTTCTCAAAAATAAGCCTATTTTTCCTCCTTCCTAAGGAGAAAAGTAAGAATGCTTGACAGCTCCTTTCTCTTTCCTCTGCTTACTATGCAGCAAATAATCAATCTTGTTTGAATGACATTTTAGCGAAATTGCAGCTGTAAATGTGTCAGTACTTAAGTGTAAAATGCCTCTTGCATTTACATAGGTGAGAAATCAGAATTTACCTAAACATACATGTGGTTGACGAAAGGATAAAAATAAAACTAGTTTTGTAACAAGAAAACTACAAGGCAGCTTTTTTGAAGGAATTGGGTGATTCACCTGAAGAAAATTGCATGAATGGTTGCCACTTTGAAGTCTTAAACGGATGGGTCCTTTAAGTGCAAGGGTGCCTAATTCTAGGTGGTGCTGGGAGCCTTTAGCCTGGGAGCCCTTGGCCTCAGACTGCTTCCTGCAAAAGGTCTCATCCTGCTTTAACTTTGCTGCTACAGGATCAGGTGTACAGAATGCTCTGCAACTATTTTCTTACTTTTTCTTCAATGTTTTGTACAATGTATTTCCTGTTATTTCAGGAGTAATATAATAATTCTTTAAACACGCAGTTTAATTCTTTTCCCAATGGCATCTCACAGGCTTTGCAAACAGCAATCAATCAATAGCCTTCACAAGGCCCTCTCCATCACTTTTTTTTTAGTTAGAGGAAACCGAAGGATAGGCATGTTGAAAGACTTGCCCAAGGTCATACACAGAGCTGGTAGCTGATTTTTATTTTTATTTTTTAATATTAGACTCTTGTTTCAAACTTCAGACCACACTGCCTCCATATAAGCATGTTTTATGTGTTTATGTTTTGGGCAGGGTATAGGAACAGTCTTGCCACAGTGAATTTCTGGGTCAGTGACTATTCCTTTATAAACCGTAAGCTTTCCAAAGCGGAACATCTAAAAAATACAAACATGAGGGATAGTTCAGGAGCATGAAGGCTGATGTAGCGAGGTAGTCACTTCTCACTGGGGAAACCACTGATGTGTTCCAACATCATCTGGTTTGCCACCAACCAACAAGCTAGTGATGGTAGCTCTGACTCGCAGTCAGACTGAGCGAGCTATTTGTTAACATTGCTACAACAGATATTCATTATAGGCTACAGTTACCCACAGTTTTCTCTGTTTATACAAGCATTTAGTGGTTATTTATTAAAAATAAAATTTATGTATGGTTATTGGAAGTATATTTTGGCAGGGGAGTGACTCTGCAGAAATGTCTGAATCAACACTCAACTAGCAGTCACTCTTTATGCTGTCATATAAAACCTTGTTAAATAATATTTTGTTTCTATCTTCAATTGCTGTTATATAAGGCCAGTAATGAAAATTTCCCAAAGGATTGGTATATGGAGTGAGTTTTTCTGTACATTTTCTCCATAAAATAAAAAACTAAGCCAATGAGCATCAACATTATTACCTAGTTGAAGTGCTTGCAATAAACTTCAGTAGGAAATTGTTTACTTTTAGATTTTTGCAGGTATAAAAGTTCTCTACATTTAAATACAATTTGAGTGGCTTTTTGAGGACTACGGATAATTCACATTTGGTAAGAAATTAACTTGCATTTCAGTGGGACTATTCACATGCTTAGAGTCAAATGTTTGGCTGAATTGTTTAATGTTCAGATGATGCTAAAAATAGGATGTAGAAAAGATGATAATCGAAGAGAAATCTTAGTCAGAAAAATAAGCAGTGCCAAACCTGATTGTACTTGTGATCTTTTTAGGGACATTTTCATGTCAAACATGAAAAAAACATGTAAAACATCATTACCTTTTACTAATTTGCATTCACATGATGACTTTTTAATATAGCTGTAACGGCACTTTTTTTTCCCTCAGTTTTTGTGATTTATTCGAGCTTTTAAAATAAAAATTTCAGGTGAAAACAACTGGACTGAATGTTGCTATAGAAAACTAAGGAAGAATAGAGATTTCTGCATGATAGAATATACTTAAATGTAGTGATATAGTTTACTGTGAGGAAGAAGTGGTTTCTGTTTTGGCAATAGGCCAGGAGGTAATAGTGGAAACTATCCTGCTTCTCCTGAGTAAGAATAAAGTATATCTTATTTCGAATGACAGGGCTTTTGCGGGTAAGAAGCAATGCCCCTGGCTTAGCAGAAAACAGGTTGTTAGCATTTATCACAGAGCAGAGGAAGAGGAGATGTGTACTGATGTGAGGTAGCGGTGGCGTTGGTATAGAGGAAGGCTGATTACTGTGAAGTCAGTCCATCTTTGTAGAGCTTACCAACATGAGTGATTAGAAGGGTATATTTTGTGCTTCTTGATGCAAAGGTATGTTTCTGTTGAGAGAGTGAAATGGCTCATCAGCTTGTGGAAAGCCAGAAGTAGGGGGTGGTGGAGAGACTTAGATGTTCTTTTGTGGATGGTGACCCTGATCAGAGGAGAGGGATAGCAGAGGTGCAGCCTTGCAGCTCCTCTCTTAGCTGCACTAGCTGCCTGCAAGGGCTTTCAGGGAAGCATCTAGGTAGGCTATTCACAGCCCTAAGTGTTTGGATGGTTTGTAAGTTGAAGAGCAGAGTTTCTCCTACTTCTAGCTCCTCCAACAAAGATAAACAAGGTCAAATACTGTCCCTGTCCTCCAATTTTGCCCTAAACCAGTGGATATCTCACTCAGAACGATGGGTGCCTGAAGCTGACTTTTCATTTTTATGTTTCTCAAGTAGGGAGAAGCTGCTGTAGAAGGCATTGGCTTCTACAACAAAAGGAGTGTAGTCCCTAGATGTCAGAAAACAAACAAAAAAAAAAAAATGAAGAAAATAACCTGAGGCCCATGCTTTGGGGTTAAAAACATTAAGCTTCCTTTGCTCTAGGCTGGCACTGGTCACTGCTTGAAAAATCTAGACTTCACTCAGTTACCACATGGCGATAGCTGTTTTCCTCTATGCTTACATGAGTGTCTCAAAGTCTGCCAGGTAGGGACTGTAGCTACATGATGATTTCTTAGTTGTGACCAGCACTGGTGCATACCTCATCCCAGCTGTACCTGTGGCTCATGCTGACCGCTGTTAGCAGGCCAGATGTCCACAGAACAGCTATCATCTGGCAAAGGGATCAGCTTGTGTGCTCCTAACAGTAAGTAGTAGCCTTCTAGCTCCTGCCCATCGATTCACTGTTCAGAGTGTGCAGGTGCTTGCTGGAGGCTCTGCCATGAGATAGGACATGTGGGCAGTTGGTAAGGAGGGCCTTGCTACCTGGTCTCCAACTGTTGTAGCACCTGGCTGTGTTTGTTCTTAAAGCCAGTGCTGTTCAGTGTGGTATTCAACCCTCCCACAGTAGCAGTGTGTTCCTACCCCATCTTTTCTTTGCAGTATGGTCCCTGAGATTTGCTGTACTGAATGTGTTGAAAAGCTCAGTTTGTGTGCAAAAGGCTCCAGATCAGCTCTGTTGCTCTTTCACTGCGTTTTCACTAGAATCCATAGCTCCTGTGGTCTCTCAAGCTCTGTAAGAACCTCTTGGGACAATCTAGAGGCATTATGTTACAAAGGAATAGTGAATCCAAGTAAAGGATATAATCCAGCTTCAGAGATTTCAGCATTGAGAGCTGTGATTTTTGAAGCCTTTCAAAAAGCTCTTACAAAATGGCTTGCTTGTGTTTGTAGCTGTTTTTGTAATGTTTTTCTCTGTACATAATCATTTTAGTTGCACTATGTTTCTTAGATTTAAGAAGAGCACTACATACTGTACTGTGAATAGAGGGGTGGAGTGGCCTTTATCCACAGGTCATCAAGAAGGTGTTTTTCTTCAGAGCAAAACAAGGCATAGGATAGAATCATTAATGTTGGAAAAGACCTCTAAGATCTGGTCTGACTGCTGACCCATCATGGGTTGGGAGTTTGGATCCATAGCCAATCTTCTTTCTTGTTTGACATGGACTGAGAGCTAATATGGCAGAAGAACACATTAGATGAAATACTAGGGAAAAGACAAAAGAGGGCGTGGGGGAAGGAGACTATTCTGTATAGCCACTGACATTGATTTCACCCATAAGCATGGCTTTTTNNNCCATAAGCATGGTTTTTTTTTTTTTTTTAAAAAAAAAAAAAGTCTGGGTATTTATCAGAGCCTAAACATAAACCACTCTCGCCCTTTCATAGCTTTTGCTCGTCTACCGTAAAGCAACTCAGCTGAGTAAGCTGTATCCTGGAAAAACACATTTCAGGAAATGGTACTTAGCCTTTAATCTTTCAATCCTTGTTTTGTCATTGCTCAATGAGCTGGATTTCTTCATTTAGATTTATGGCAATTGCTCATTGCTTGTGGAGAAGGCCTTGGTGTCTTTTGTGATGTGAATTTCTTTGTTTGCAAGGTATTAATTACATGGGATCGAGTTCCACCATCCTAACTTTGCAGGATTGTTCTATGCACAGCCCTACTGGACTTGGAAGAAGCACTTATAGAGTAAAGTGTTGGAGTGAAAGTTGGTAGCACTTGCTCCAGAATAGTGCACTGATGTGGCCAGATGCTTGGAATGTAGTAGCCAGTGGGGCTGTATGTTTGCCTTTGGATCCATCCCATCATGAGCTGTTTGTGCTGATATGCACAGGGGTGTTACTCAGTACCAGGAAGGAGATCAGAAGCTGGACTGCATGTATCACATGATAAAGGGGAAAACCTGGGGCCAGTGAAGAAGTTGATGGCCTCTAACACATGCCAGAAGCCTTTCCATTTAAATGTGATAAAGTAGAGACTGCCTTACTTTTCAGTCCTGGGGTGATGGCAAGAAAGGATTTTCAGTCAGCCTTCTGTTTCTTTAACTCCATACGCTTTTTTATGGTTGGAGGCACCCTATGACTGCTGAGTGATAATCAGACTGTCTCCCCTTGGGAGGAGCCAAGTTCTCTCGCAATGTCTGCGTTTCCCTTGGGAACATCAGACCAATTTGAGGTTTTTCATTGTTGTCAGGAAGCATTATGCATACTGCATCTGGCTCTCATATAGGTTAGTTTTTGAAGCATGTATGTGTGATTGTCTTCTGGGGACTCAGCGAAGAAGGAAACTTCAACAGTAAAGTGGGAGCTGATAGAAGGAGCATAATGTTTTCACATCTCTTTCAATTCTTCCTAACTCAAAACTTCAAAGAAAAAAAGCCACAGCAATATTACCAGTGTATGAAATTGACAAATATGAGAAAAGTAAACATTTTAGAACCATTTGTGGCAAAGTTCTCACTTGTATCTGTATCCAGTTATAAGACTTTGTACTAATTACATATAAAAACTTTCATACACTTTTAGTTTGATATCCTTCATTTTTGGGGGATATAAAAACTGTAATAATGAAAGGAAGACTGACAAGATGAGGAAGAAAAAAAAAAGTAGAGAGAGCTTTTCTACCTCATCTGACTCAGTTATAAAAGCTATAGACAAAAGTTTTTACAATATCATTGCCAATTGTCTTTTTTTTTTCTGGCTTCTTTTATGATACAACAGTTTTATGGTCTGGAATTCTCTGTGTAAGTACACCTTGCAATAAGGAACAAAGAACAAGTTAGTGAAAAACTCCCTCCATAAATTTTCTGCATTTTGATTGCTTTATTTACTAGCCCTGATGATCTTTAATCTCCAAGATCTACAATCATGCAACTGCTTCCTTTTTTCTAACACTTGCACTTGAGTTTTTCCAAGGATAAAAAAAAAAAAGCCTTTTCATACAGCTGTATGCTTTTCATGAAGAATTAATGACTTGATAAACATTAGACTCTTATTGTTTATGCAAATGCAGTCAGCTCCCTGGAAAAAAAGCCACATTGCATAGTGTGTGCGTGATTTACTGTAAGAAAAATATTTTTCTTTTTTTTTGTAGGAAAATAGTGGGATCCATGGCTTAAATACCAATAATTTCATACATAGAAAATTCTCCTTTATTAAAGAGAACTTCTCACTGCCTTAACAACCATTCTTTTCTTTTTGCTAAGAATGGCAAAGAACCAAGTGCAAGCAGTTGAATGCAGTTTTCTGTAGCTGTTCATGTGTCTCTTAATAGACATGCTATGTTAATTGATTAAAGATGCTGAAATACCAATAAAGGCTGAAGAAAGGCTAATTCTCTGAGCCTGGTAATCAACATTTGTTTTGTGTGGAAAGCTGGAAAAGGCAAGGAGGAAGAGTTGTAGTTATGAGGTAGTAAAGCATTTAGAGCGTAGTGTTGTAGTTGATTGCCTTTAGAGCAGTTAATAGAGCTCCTTTTCAGAGAGATGATTCTGAAATCTACATTCTTAGAACCATCTTTGAGGGGTCTTGCTAGGACCAAGTGTAATGACAACAGCAAGGGATTGCAAATCTATCTTTTAATCTTAAGGTTACATTTATGAAAAGTTCTACCATGGCCCCAGTTCTTAATCTAAATTTTGTTTGTGGGCTGTTAAATGTAGATGTGGCTTCAGTGTTCTTTGTTGTATTGGTGACTACCTATCACCAAGGTCCAAATGTTGCCTTTTACCTCTAAATGCTTGGAGGCTTCTGTGGTTGCTGCATTGAACTACCTATAGTGTTTTGTAGTGCAGCTCCTGTGCAGATCTCCTTACTTGAACAAACTTTTACAGAAATAAAATGTTCTCTAGTAGTTAAATGTCTAACAGTAATCACCAACAGCCTGATGTACTTGCTCAGGTATAGCTGTGAAATGTCAACAAAATGCTATAAGCCCACTTGTCAGAAACTACACATGTTGTATCTTAAATCTCTACTTTAAATCAGATCCTATCTTTAAAAAGAAATCCCACACCCCAAAAAACCCCAACAGCAACAACAAAAAAGCAAAGCAAAACAATGCACCCTGACCTCATGTCTCAACTCTTATTTTCTGCTGTTTTTTTTTTTTTTTTAAACTGTGTCCTACATATGCTTCATGAAGGATACCGGATTGGGGCTGTGCTTTCACTGTATCAAAGCTGGACACTTAAAATGCTTCCCACTGATCAGGGTTTAATAAACTCAGCATATTTATGGCTGAAATCCACTACTTTTTTTTTTTTTTTTTTTCTGGGGTGCCAGAAACCATTCAGTCACAGCAGGACCAAGTTTAATACTGGCTAATTTTCTTGGCTTTCTAGCAACTTGTTAATTTTCTTGAGGTACAGACTCTGTGCTAAAGCTCATACTGATGTACTTCTGCAGCTCTGGGTGATCAAGCTGGATTAAACCATTGTTATGATTGCTAGGGAAGACTATCTTACCATCATAAAGGTGTATGCTTAAGAGTAGCTATCTGGGTTCAGGCTAAATGTTTGCATTGGTCAGTACAGCAATGACCAGAATGCCTGAAAGAAAAATTTACAAATAGGGCAAGTATATAATAATACTTCCTCCACATAATCTTGAAAGCTTGCAGCTCAGAGGCTTTCCAAGTGGAGATGGTTCCTTTTGTTTTAGTAACCTTTTTGTATTTCTCTTCCATCAACCTATGCAGGCTCCCCTTAAACTTGCATGGACTTTGATATCTTCAATGTCCTGTGTCAGGAAGTACCGCAGTTTAACTACAAATTCTGTGAAGTGTGTCACCTCTTTGGAACCTGCTACTGCTAAGCTTCATCTAACAGCCTTTAATTCTTCTACTGTGTGAGCCTTTTACACTGCTACTGTACCCTCTGTGTATGCATGTGTAAAATCCTACACTGTATTTAAGATGTGGCTGCCTCAAGTTACACTGTAGCATATTGATATTCTTTTTACTTTATTCTCTTCCTGTCTCTACTAATGCCTAACATCCAATTTGCTGCAGCTTGCTGGGTAGACAGGGTCAAAGGATGCAATTAGGACTCTTCCATTGCAGCATGCAGCATTTGGGGAGCAATACTACACTTGATTTATGCAAACTTGAAGTACTATAAGCAGTCAGGCCACCCTGACACTGTAGCTGTGAAAGCTGGTTGCAGACTTGCTTCAGCTAGAGGCTTTCTGTTATTCTGATGCTTTGCTTACCACTAACTTGGGCATCTGTTTACTAGCATGCAATCTGTGGTATAGATATGCTCAAATCATTTGCTAGCAATGGTACTAAGCAGGAACTACACAGGGACTCTATTTTGCTTTTGTCAGTGGCAGGAGACTTCATTCCTGATTTGACACAGAACTGTCAGCAATTTATAATAAAGCTGCAGTTGTGAAACTGTATGTCCCACCTGAATGTGCTGCTTGTGAAAGCCATCACACTCTGAGCTGTCAGGGACATTTTGATCCCTCATGAGTCTAACACATGGCTAACAGTTCTTTAAATGGAACAAATGTCTCTGGGTATGAAGTCAATCCATGACTAGTGTTACTTCATACATTTTCGGGATGCTCACACTTGATTTATTTGCATATTATAGTTCTCATCAATAATGTTCAAGTACATTCTATACATTCAGAAATGTGCTGGGATTTGTATTCTTGTTCAAGTGCATCCTATTGGCAAATAAAAGCATCTGAAAGCAATAACATTAAATGGAACACAAACTTAACTTGTCTGGGTGTTTAGTTTCTTGATAGACAGTGGTCAAGTCTTCCTTGTTTAGGAGCGAGATGATTGATATTTTAAATGATAGCACAAAAAATGAAAGACTTGTATTTGCTGTGTGAAAGCAGCTGAAGTTCTTCCTGGTAGTAACTGGAATGATGTAATGTGAGAAAGGACAGCT
>VXAV01003761.1:204589-231852 GCA_013399715.1 Alectura lathami | reverse complement strand
TAATCTTTTTGCCATGGTTAGATGCTTATGATTGTGGTATTTTCAGCTGAATGCTTCTGTCCTCCACCAAGGAATTTCAATGGTCTCTTTTTGTGTGCTGGGTAACTTTATCTACAGTTGGAAGCTGTGAATTTGAAAATTCAATTAAAGAAGTTAAAATGGTGGTTTCTTAATAGTAATTAAATAATGAAGTTTGGCTGTGGAAAGGACATGTTCTGTGCATAGAAAATTCCTGAAATAATAGTATTGCTTCACTCCAAAGAATATAGGGAATAATGGGAATGGACACATCTTTAATCGATTCTAGAATAACAAATTCAGTTTTCACTTGCACTGTAGTACAGCTTCATAGAAGCAGGGGGAATTATTCAAGATTTGGATGCTGACAATCTATTCATTGTTGTCTGTCTTTCCACTCATTTACTGGTCATGTCTTCACAAAGCTCAGTGACTTCAGGCAATGTGGTCTGCTTCCATGGGAAGAGTGAGCTGTTCTAAACTTGGAGAAGAAAAAAAAACAAAGGCAGCTAAAGCCAAACTGGTTATCTGTGTTTTTAAACACTGCTTGTCAGAGCACGAAACTTTTATTATAGGAGAGGGAGCAATACACAACAGCAACTAGAGTGGGCTCATGGCCTACTGCAAAGTGCTGCATGCGAAGGTGTTAACTACTTGAAATCTACGGAGCCTTCCACAAGTGCAAATCGAAGGAATTTGTCCCATACTGGACAGCTTCCCTGTCCAGCATGACAGCTTAGTCTGTCTCCAGTAATTAAAAATACAAATTGTGATTTCATATAGCACACTTGTTTTTGCCTTGAATTTTAGCTGTCTGATATTTGTGAACATATACTGCTTTAGTGAAGTTTTTTGCTTTTTTAATTCCCTGTGTTTGTCTAAAATTTCTTTGATTCAGAAATTTCTCTGGTAATTTTTGTTAATGTGTTTCTGGATTCACTGGTTTTTATCTCTGTTTCTTGACAAATTTGCTTCAGTGGTTGGTTTACTGCCCTGTAGGAATTGAGAATTTTAGGTGATTGTTGGATCTTTCCTTGCTGACTCTGAAAGCTGGAAGGAAGTTAAAAACAGAATGTCACTTCTCAAAGAAACAGCTGTACTTGGTAGTCCCTTGGGTTTTCCTCTGAAAAGATAGCTTCCCGGACTTGGAGATGGATGAACGCTTTGTCATCTGAGCCTGCCTAGCAAATGTGTTGAATTGTGTTGGGAGAGGACAAGAAGCTGGACAGTTCTGGCAGAAATGAGAAAGGCCAAGTCAGTGCTCCAGAGCTAGCTTTAGCCTTTTTCCAAAGGCTACAACAAGACTTCAAATTTTGCATCCTATCTTAGCGTGTTACAGAAGATGTGCAAAAACCTTTTTTCTTTTTTTTCTTTCCCTGAGATTCTATATGTACTGTTATACATTATAATCTCATGCTTTTTGAGTAAAAATTCAAATTTCAATGACTGAAGACAGAGCTACTAGGTAGGGACTGGCTGCTCTAGAAATCAAACAGTTGTGAAGAAATGCACTAAGTGGCTTCTCCATGTATTACCCATCTCCTCATCCATGAAGCTAATAACACTTAACCAGCCTGCAATATTACATGCTCAGATGTCGTATTTTTCTCCTGCTTTTCATCAGCATTAGCTTCATCTAATGATTAGTGAAACTATAAAATAAATGAGAAGCTACATGGATATGAGGAATTAAATACTTCTGAGCCGTAAGTGGCAAGTGGTGGTGTTCTGGCTTGTGCTGTGGAGCAGGGTTACAAAATGGTCCTAAGTGGTGTGAGAAATCCTATCCTAGAGAAAGCCAATATTGGTGCTGCTGCTCCAAGCTCCTGCCTGACAAGGTAAGGGGCAAAGGCTGGCAGTGGGGTCCTGCAGGCAGGTGCTGGGCTCTAGGCTCTCCTGGGGCTGGGACACCTGATGGCACCTGGACCTGCAGGGAGCAGGGCTGCTGCTTGTGTGAGAGCTGGCACTATTGATGCTGTTCTCCTGCTTCTGTAGCTAGAAAAACAAGATGTCAAGACAGCCCTGTTCAGTAAGGATTGCAAGAAAAGTTTTACACTCTACCTCCCCCCCCCCACACACACACGCACACTACATAGAAAACTTGGCTTTCTAGCAGAGACAACTGTTTCTGAACAGAATGTAAAATTAGAAGTCAACAGTAGGAACACAGGAGGCCATTGCTTCTGTGTCTGCTTTGTAATGACCTCTTCACAATTTGTTGTGGGAGTTTTTCTAAAATCTGTTTATGGAGGAGCTGCTGAACAACCATGTGAAGTGTTGTGATCTTTTTATTTATCTATGTAGTATAGATTTTTACGTGGTGATTTCTTTGATATGAAGTCTCACTTTAAGTGTAGTATGCTTCCTACAACCCATTTAAGGCAACCAGGCAGCGCATGCATTCTGGTAGTCCATGTAAGAGAAGGAAGTAGCACAACTGTGATGCAAAGGTGCTGGTGCATGTTAAGTGCCGTAGGGTGATGTGCTAATCATGAGAATGAGCTCCAAGAAGTCTGTGATTTTAGTGGAAAAACTGATGTACAGCACTGCACTTACAGGTTTCCTTCATTATGTTTTGTTTCTTTTATATTATAACAGATACCTGGTGGCCAAGAAAACTTTTTTCTGCTGCGGGTCAGTTACAAGCAAACAAGCAAACAAATGATCCTCTTAGTTTTGCTTTTAAAATTTTATTCAGTTTTTTCTTTTTTTTTTGGCAAAGATGGCTTTCTCATCTCTCTCCCCTTAACTGTTCAGAAAACAGAAGCATGAAATGTGCAAACATATTCTGCTAGAGTAGATGCTAAACTTCTGGAATAGCTACTTGTAGAGTCAGGCTCTGATTTTGTATGTATTTGTAAGTCACAATCTAGAATGAAATGCTGAATGACTGAAGAATCTTACGCTTAGTAAAACCAGGGGAAGATTCACCATTTTTTTTTTTTTTTTTATTAAGCCTTTCTTTGTTTTCCTTTCAATTTTCTGGTAAGAAGTACAGTAAAGTGTATACTGGGGGCTTCAACTTCAGAAATCCACTCTTAATGTTTGTGAACTCTTCCTTTGAGTTTTATGAAGGGATTATGACAAATGATAAGTTATACTCCATGTCACTGCTTGCAAACTTTGAATTGCTGTAAGCAAGACATCCTGCAGAGCTGCTGAATAGTGTAATGTAAGACTTGGCACAGTCAGTTCCTGCAGGTTTTGCCAGGATCTTTGGTGTGTGTTTTATTTTTTCCCCTATATCACATGGATTTTGCCTTCTACACCATTAGAAACAAATACAAAAATGCCTTCTATTTTTGGTCAGTATTTTAGTCCAGTTGCCTCCATCTGTATGTGGCCAGTGTGAATATGGCTGAACTTCACAGCATGTCAGAACTATGTAGTGGCATGTGTGGAATAAGTTTGGAAGTCCTAGCTTTTCACGGGGAGTGACCTGTGGCACAGAAGCTGTATCCACAATTGGTCCTTCTAATGCAGGCACAGGGTGAACGAAAAGAGAATCACCCTGCTGACCTCTGTGTGTAACTCTTAGAGTCAGGTCTTAGGTGCCTCAGTGGCACTCCTTGCTCCCGATTTTGTACCTGTTTGGGAATCTCCATCTCTAAGGCCTCAGCTAAGCACATATCACATTATACTTACTTAAGATGGAGAGTTCCTTTTCTCACTGGAATATTTTAGTGAGGGAGTTGCATGGGTTTAGAAGGCTGAATACTTGAATTAAATAAATTAAATACTTAAATACTTTGGGTAGCTTATCTTTTTTTTCTTTCTTTCAAGGCAGCTGATCTTGTTTCCTTCCTGGTAGGTTATGGTCGGCTAGCTCTCCCCTTCCCTGGGAATAACAGAATCATGGAGTAGGCATTTCTGCGTAGTTAAATCCAGTGCCCATCAATAACAGAAAAGCAAAGACAGTTGCAACAGCAATTAAAGTACTTTCTGTTTATCAGAGAGGTAGTATTTTTAGGAAGCTAGTGGAATTTGGCTTGTCATCTAACATGCTGATCTTTTGCCAAATGTCAGGTCCCCTGACCAGCCGCCCAAGTCACTCTGCCAACTGTCACCCTCCCTTGCAGAAAGAGGAATGCACTGGAGTCGGCAACTTGATGAAGAATTAACAGCCTCTGCCAGCATGCTCTAATTAAACTGCTATATAGACAACAGCTGTGAAAAATTCATCAATCACAGAATGTTTATTATTGGAATTAAAACATCTCATAACTAATGCATAGATTTGCATTGATTACCATCTTCTAGAAGGAACAATCTGTGTCTTACAGCTTATTGTGGGCATTTTGAATGTCTCTATCATTTGCTCTGTCACCCATCTGCCTCTGGGTAGTTAACCACAGTTACAAGGTTGACCAGCTTCTTTACAGCAAGTCAGGATCTACATCTGCAGAACTGCAACCCTGAACAATGGGGAAAAAAAAAAACAACTCTAAATTTGTGTTAACATGTGAGCCATAGGGTGCTCCAGTATTCTAGCCTTCTAGGCACATGGACAAGACTCTACTTTTGTTTATGCCTGAAGGAATGCAGCAAAAGGTAATTCAGTTGCATTGACTTAAACATGGTGAGCTCAGAAGTAAGACTGTAGTAAGGTGGTGCCCTGTTTCATTTTCTACTAGTATTCCACTGTACAATTTAACTGTCATTTGTCTCTCCTTTTTTGATAGGAGGTATCCCCTTCAGGCAGTATATGTTGAAGTCAAGCTACCAAATCAGTATAAACACTAAATGTATAAAAGATATTTGAAGATGGTCCTATTGTAATATGTTTGCATGCATTCATATTTTCATATATTCAATATGTTTGTGTTGGTGATAGCAACATCTTTGGTTAGAAGCCAACCTCTCTGTCAACACTCATTACAACCACTCTTGTAAATGTGAGTATAGCTGCAGTTCTGAAGCACTTGATCCATGTGCTTAGGGGGCAAGTACAAGGCCTGAAGACTGCCTTACGTTCTCAAAACTTGTGGTGTTCTGTCTAGAACCATTGTATTAAAACTAAATGGAAGTAACTTTAAAGTTAGTGCTCAGATGCAACATCTTTCTCCCTGAAGCATGAAACATAGCAAATAAAAAAAAAAAAAAACACGCAGGAGGTTGGCTCCAAGGTTATGAGCTTGTGATGAGGTCTGGCTGTCTTCAGTGATCAAGAAATGGTACTTGCAGAGTCACTCAGTGAATGTTTTTCTTCATCTAGGGGAAAAAAAAACCTTGAAATATTCGGTGGCACTAATAGAATTTGAAAAATGTATTTGAAAAAAAAAATGAAGAAATTAGGAAACTCTTAAAAGATTTTTTTTTAAATTTTTGAGTAAATAAAATGCATGGAATCAAGTGCTAGAATGCTTTTATGGCATGTCACTTAACAGCGCCATTTGTCTGCATTAGTGTCTCATTCTAGCTTGTAGCACAACACAAATTTGGAGGCCTCAGAAGAGGCTGACTGGATGTCTTTAAAGCATAAAAACAAAAGCAAATATAAAACATGGTACAGAGATCTAAGCTCTGGATTCTTGCCAGATAAACTAACCAGGCAAGACTATATGGCTATATTGTGAACTATTTTCTTTTGTATTTTAAATTAACTCTTAGGCCAGACTTGTGTCTGCACACTGGAAAATACTTCACTTGATGAAGCCTTTAATAATAATTCCTTATGTATGATTAAGCTAAAAGGTAAATAACAGTTTCTTTAATGAACAACTGGGACTTCTGTCAAGAGGTGGAGACTGTATCTAGAACATAGCTCATTCAGTAGAGTGTAACAAGTTTTTCTCTCACCTTTGACAGGTGCTTCTACATGCTGAGCACAGCCCAGACCTCGTTAAATTGCTTTCTTAGTAAGATGAGGCAAAGGGCCATTCTGATGGGTCTTACAGAGGTTCTGCTGTCAGATGCTTTTCAGCTTTCATGCAGACTAGATCTTGAAGTACTATTGGCTTCAGTAAAGGTAAGACAAGATGAATTGTAGGTTTTTTCTCATTAGAACTAATTGGGTGCATCCTGTACTCCTACCTCTTGCCACAGAGTACTAGAGCAGAAAAATGAGGTAAAATTGATGTGAACAGTGGAATGTTTATTGATGCAGCATGTAAATACTCACTCAGATCGTAGTCCTGCTCAAGCTGAGCTTCTGTTCTCATGGAGAAATGGGATGGCATAATATGCTCTGTACGTAGGTATATTCATTTCTTAGCCTTCCACCAGGGTAAAACTTGTTAATTCTAGAGAGTACATGCTGTATGTTGGTGAGGTAGGCCTATTAAGCTGCCATGCTCAAAATGTAATTTATTTCTGACATAAGAACATACATCGTATAAACTTGTCTCCTGTTCATTATGGAGGATTTCAGTTCTATGCCCAGTGTACATAGGTCTTAAGGTATCAAAGCTCTAACTTGTCTGGAGGACAAGAGAGGTTTTAAAATGCATTAGTCTTTTCTACACTGCAGTGTTTGACTTTACTGCCATCCCTGCAATATTTCTTCTATTTAAGAACAGTCAGGAATACTACTAATTCAGCAGTAAAGTTAATTAGCACAGACTCTAAAGGTTTATTTGTTTTTTAATAGCAGAAGATACATTATAAATGACTCTTATGCTCATCCATTGTAAAAACCTGCTGTCAGAGTAGTTTGTAACCTAGATTTTCTTATGATAGCAGTTTACATTGCAAAAGTGAAATACAGATTTGGTACTAACTCTGAAATAACCAGCCATAAAAAGTATAATCTTGTTACATTTTCAAAATTTGACTTCAATGTGGAAAAAAAAAAAAAAGGGTATTACATGCATATTGATGAATATTCAATGTAGTCTTTATTTTCTTTCAGAAACCTGCTTCTATAAATTTCTGAAATCTAAATTAGTATGTTTTTCCATAAATATGGATTCACTACATCTAAGCTCTAAGTACATTATGATAATTGGTTAAA
Organism: Alectura lathami; assembly: GCA_013399715.1. NCBI lineage: Eukaryota > Metazoa > Chordata > Aves > Galliformes > Megapodiidae > Alectura > Alectura lathami. The sequence goes on along the minus strand of VXAV01003761.1, from coordinate 224,882 downwards.
GTTCTTAGTTTTTCTTAAGATAAAATTAGTGTATTTTAAGTCTTTCTTTTGAATACAACTTCATGGATTGTTATGAAAATTTGATAGCAAAATTTAATGGATTTTGAGTAAGTTGCAGGTTTTCTATAAATATTTTTGGTGGCAGTGACAGTTCTCATAGCATTGTAAATGTACCTAGTACTGGTGCAAACTGAGCATTTGTCAATATTTGAAAATGAACTAAAATAGTTGGCTTTAATTCATCCTTTGCTTTCTACAGTTCTGTGTGGGCATTCTTATTTCAGATTATGTATCCTAATTAGCAAGATTTTTTGTTAATTGAATTATATTTTATGGGTCTCTCCTACTTATAAGTGAAACACAAGTTTGTATTGCAGTAACACCATCCCTGAATGAAGAGCTGCTCAACAGTCATACTTCATGCAGGACACACATTCTGTACTGTAACGAGTCCCAGCTACCTAAATGAGGAAAGCTAAACAAATTCAGGAAAATTTCTACTGAGAATGAGATGCTTAGAGAAGTACATTTTGGAGAAAAACTAAGAGAATGAGAAATAGCAAGACTGGCTTAATGGAGAGAGAACCTTCATTAAGTGTCGAGGACAAAGCATTTTACAAATGACAAAAATAGAAATAGTACACAGAGGGCAAGGTTGGGGGAATCGTAGGTGTTATGGGCAGAAATAAAACAGTTACAGACACCTAATTAAGTTCACTCTAGAGAACTGAGGAATTGCCTTCACATGCTGTCTTCTTCCCTTAGTATTAAGTATGCCTTTCTCTTGGGTATTGTGAGAGAAATCTTCACTTCTAATACTTTAATCAGTGCTGTCTCATTTTCTGCAACTATTGTATTTTCATTGTTATTCCAGTCTTGACTGCCCATCAAATGTTATTGAGCCACTTAAATTGATTCAGGCTTTTCCAATTCTGCAACATCATCTGTATTGCAATGAATGAATCTAATGACCCAACCATATTCTCAGTGTAACTTCTGTCTCTTGAGAAGTTTGAAAGTTTGTCCAGCTCTTGATATGCTGGATTCTGTGTTGACCATGATTAAACAAATATGAAAGGCATTGAAGCTCTTTTGAACTAAGAGGAACACCTCCTATGCACAGAGATATACTGTTGGAGATGCATGGAAGTCACCACCGACTGAGTATTATTTGCTTTTACAGCAGGAGCTCAATTTCCAGAAGGGTATGGTATTGGTATGAAAATCCAGCCACACATTTTTCAAGGTATTCTCCGTGCTAGGGATGCATTTTCTGAGGACTTCCAAGTAAATATGTTAATTTTTGAATAAGTGTGTTTTAATATAATGTGATCATTTGTGGACTTCAATCATGACTTCCACGTACAGTGCCTATAACTTTGGCTTCTGAAAAAGTTCCCGTTCCAAAAGGCAGTTCCTTGTGCTTTAAATTACTTTTCCAGTTAGTCATAGCCTGGTTTATACTTCTCATGAAGATACTTTAGCTGATTGAAAACAGTGGGATAGTGTAATCTGATATTCAGAGAAACCGTCTGGACTCTTTTCACTGACCTGTTAGGAGTACCGATTTAAGTAAAATAATGCATAATGTTATGGGTTCTATTTGCCCTAGATCTAGAAGTCTAGATGCAAATCTGATAATGACAGTGTTAGTCTGCATCTGTGTGGATGTGAAACAAAACTGGAAAAAAAAGTCCCCTGAGTATGATGTGCATTCAGTTTTGTTATTGCTGTTGGGGCTGGTGAGGGATAAGGGAAGAGGAAAGGAGCAGGAAGTCATGATGTACCTTTTATCCCTGTATTTAAACTCCTTTCTGCCAAAGGCTGATTCTCCTTTTGCTTTAGCCTAAAGCGAGTATCTGAGTCTTTGAGAAAAGGGGTTAAATTCATGAAGTCGTACCACTTATTTGTGGCAATGGTTTTACTTTTTCTTTTTTCGACTGAGGAAAGCTTGACAGAGTATGTAGCATGGGATGGACTTCTAATCAGTGTGCCAAGCTGGCAAGAGGGGAAGTGTCTGCCAGCATCATGTGGTGCCTGTTGCTTACTGTTCTGGTGGGTAAGACTGCTGTTCCTCGTGTTATTAATTGCTGTATTCTTACAAACTACATGCATTTTTTTCATTGCTTCTCTTTTCTTTGTAATAAAACACAACTTTAAAGGAACTCATCTAGTCTAACAATAGTGCTCAGCATGGTCAGCTGCTAGCTTCAGATGGCATATATGGTCTTCTGGTACATCTCTGTTGGTTTTATGACTGACACTGAGACTGGAATGTATCAATCTGCCCACCCAGAGGAAATAAAACCTACTGATACATATACCCACTATACTGATATCTGTGCAAGTATGTGCAGAGCAGTGGGCTGTCACTGACAGCATCCTCTTCTGTCTGATGTTGAGGTAAACTTGCATTATACAGATTTTATGCTTTTATTAACAGACTTGTACAGTAGATAATTTTATGAGAAAAACTGAATTATATGTGAATCTCTTACATCCCATAATGCAGTGGTTGAAGGGCTTCAGAGAAAATAGTTAAAGGGCTGGAGCATGTTCAAGAAATAGAAAAATACATGTGAAAGTGTTGAAAGAATATAGCTTTTATATAATTTGAAATCTGCCCTTCTGCTTTAAGGTTGTGACCAGATGACTCTGACGTTAATACCTTCCAGTAAAGTGCTCTGAGAAATGATTACACTTGTTCAGTTGATATTTTGTCATTAGATTAAAATGTCACACAGAGTAAAGTGCTGGAAAGGGAGCAACTGCGTGCTGGAATCATGTTTAATGACTTTGAGTGTGATCACAACAACTTTGCTTGCTCCCCTCCCAAATAAGATTTCATAATGTGTGGATGGTGCAGAACCTTCTTGCCAGGTGGCTATTTTTGCTCAAATTACCTCTGCTTTTAGGTCCTCTTTGCAACTGCTTACAGACTTCTCATTAATCAATGTATTGATAATGAAGTTGCTTTTATTTCCATGTTCCCAACTAATTATTTTTGTCTAGCGAATGAAGATGTTCTCTGGTGTCTAAAACTACCTTAACTCTTGATAGAATCATAGAATGGCTTGGGTTGGAAGGGACCTCAGAGATCACCTAGTTCCAACCCCCCTGCCATGGACAGGGCTGCCAGCCACTAGCTCACCAGATCAAACTGCCCAGGAACCCATCCAGCCTGGCCTTGAACACAGCCAGGGATGGGGCAGCCACAGCTTCTCTGGGCAGCCTGTGCCAGCGCCTCACCACTCTCTCAGGGAAGAATTTCTTCCTGATGTCCAACCTAAACCTCCCCTCTTTCAGTTTTAGCCCATTCCCCCTTGTCCTACAATTATCCACCTGTGCAAAAAGTCAGTCCCCCTCCTGCCTGTAAGCTCCTTTCAAGTATTGGAAGGCCGCAATGAGGTCTCCCTGGAGCCTTCGCTTTTCTTCATGTATCCTAAAACAACTCTTGCAGTAATGCAGATGCTGTTTTGTTCTTTCTTGCCTTCCATGGAGAACAGTACGTTCAGCTCTACCCAATGTTCGCTAGAACTAGTGGCAGATAATGATCAATATGATGCTTCATGTATAAAGTGTGTTTTTGGTCCTCCAGTTCTGTCAGTCTCTGCTTTTAGCAGTGTTTTCTTTGAGCATAACCAATGAATTCATCATTAACACTTATCTGATCTATCAAGAATTTAAAAATGTTCAATTCTGAAGATTTTCTAATAATTTTTAAAGGTTGATTTATGGTGCAAGTTGGAAAGATTGTTTTAAATAGTGGCATTACACAATATGTTATCTGCATGTAACTGTAGAAAAAATACTGGTATTGGCACAGATAAGAACGATCATGAGCCTATTATTACAATGTCTTTTCATATTTTCAGAGGGAATTTCCCATTCACATATAGGTGTGGTTACACATTTCCAAGTTTGATAAAGACAGCAATGAGAGCTGAAATATTTCTAACACCCTTTTAAAGGGGAATATATTAGAAAAACTTTGTATGTGTGTCTTTTGAGGGAATCTTCTAAAAAGTGCTCATTAATCCATGAGGTTTTACTCACAGGTCTACTCTGAGAGAAAGCAGTGCTATTTCTGGTCTGAGTTTATATTGATGTCTGCAGGGTTTGTGTTTTGCTTGTGACTGAGGGCCATGATTTTCTCCCTTTCCTGTGCAGGTGTCACATGTCACTTCCCCAGCCCCTGTTGGCTCACACTGAATGCAGAGCCTCAGTGCAGTCTGGCTAAACAGTGGCCTTTTTAATTGGTGCTTAGGGTCAGTATTACAGTGAGTTAAAATGAAGGGATAACAGTGAACAGTACAGGCTGCAATTTCCAGAGTGCTTGTGAATCAGAGACTCACCTGTGCAAGGTTTTCAGTTACTGTGTTTTATTTCTATGTGTCATCTTTAATGAATAAAACTTAGACATGTTGCTCAAGAAGTAGAGAACTGAATTAGCTAGGTCCTGCTGAGTAGGTGGTGGTGGTTGAACTCCTGGATAACAAATGAAATGGAAAGTACTTTCTGCTTTAAGTGGTGAAGTTTTATCTCCCTTTTGAATACTATATAGACACATCCATCAGGCAGTCTGACAGGGAAATTAAATTGGGTTACAGCACTGCAAGAAGTCCAGATTATGTTCCTGCTGAGCAGCAATAAATTGTGGTGAACTTCATAAAAAGCTGCTTTCTGTTTTTCACAAAATAATGCAGTCTAGATCTAGTCGGTGTTTGCAAGAGAAGCTGGGGAGATTCCTCGAAAATCTCATTTTTCCTTGATAATGAAATGAATTTAGAGGTAAGACTTTCCTTTCCTCTAGACCCACTTGTGTTCTGTGCTCCTTTTTAAGAACACCAAATCTACACAAGGGCTAATTTGTTTTGTTTACTGCAGAAAGGAAAAATGAAAAACATTATTTTCCTGACCATGGGGTGGTACATTCTCTGTCCTGTTTGTGGTAGGTCACTAACTTCCACTGTATGCACTAAGAGACGCAGATACTGCTCTGGAGATCCCAACAGAACTTTAATTTTTCCCCAGTGAACTTTAACCTAATAATCAAATGAAGAATATTTCAATCCAAATCACCTCATGTATGCATTTCAAATAGACTGGCATTTCAGTAACCTTTCGTAATCTTCTATTTATTTAGAGAGGAGTTCTTGCATGCAGCCAGGATCCAGGTGCTTTTGAACATGATGTTCATCTCTACAACCGTAGCCTATCTTTGCTCCTCTTATCGCTACATCCTGGCTCTTTAATATTCCCCAGGCTGAGGCAACTTCTTATTGCCATTAGAGATGGGTCTGAAGATAAGAATTCTTGAAAATAGATCCAGAGTTGTTTTCAACCTTTGTGAATTTCAACCAGACATTGAATGAATGTGTCAGAATTAATTTTTTTTTACAAAGTCTGAAATGAAAAAAAAAAAAATCTGGTGTTAGGTTCCTTTGGTTCCTTCTCAAAAGCTGTGCTTTCATATGAAAAATTGGTATCAATTATTTAAATATTTACATGTACATAGATATGTAGGATTAAGTAAACCTTGAGCTTGTGAAATTCTAGGCCTTTTTTTTTTTTAAAAAAAAAAAAAAGGAATTCTATCTGTATCTTCATTATCTCTACCAGAACAGTTGCATTCAACTACACTGCCTGGGCTATTGTTAGATAACGCCCATGCATTCTTAGACCCAAAAGAAAGTGGGCAGTAGAAATTGCCTTCTCTTTCATAGAGTCATAGAATGGCTTGGGCTGGAAGGGACCGTTTGGATGTTCCTGTTACAGTATGAGCATGAACACTATTGCATTCCAAGTATCTTGTTTGTATGGAAGTTAAACTACCTTTCAAAAGTAGAATGAATGCAACTGAAATTGAAAGAGAGTTTATTAGACAAGGAAGGCTAGTGTTGTTTAATGTGTGGTGTTCTGATCTTTGTTCTTTCTCAGTAAGAAATAGGAGTAAAACATTTCTCTGGCTTTTGCTTTACTCATTGTATGCTTGCTTTAAGGAGTTCAAAACCTAAATAAACCCTAACTCACAGGAGATGCAAGTGTGAGAAATCTCATCGTTTTTTCTGGAGTGGCTTAGCGGCTGATTGTTTATTTAACAAGTTGGTGCCCTGATTTTGCCACTCAAACACTTTGACAAAAATCCCTCACTGGCATTTAAAGCTGCAGAAAGGGAGAAAATTGTAAGAAAGATATGAGTCAGTGTCCAAAGCTATGAAGGCCTGCTGATCCAGGTGTTTTTGATATTTAGTTAACTATATTTAAAATTTGCAGAGCTAGAGTGATCTCAGAATAGTCAGTGATGTTCTGATGTTACCAAACCACATGAAATCTTTCTATTAATTTTTGGGGGTCATTTGAGTTACTATGTACAGGTACTTTGGGGAAGAGGGAAACTGCATCTAAGGGAAGATCTGGAATATCGCTTTAAAAATCCTAAGGCAAACATGAGATTTGAATAGTGCACAGACTTTGTGCCAGCTCATAAAAGGTGAATGTGTGTTACCCTTGATGCTCAACATTGCTGAGCAGCTAAATTTGGGAGATGCCTTTTGTTCTGTTCACTGAAGTAGCTAGGAGCTGTCATGGGAGGCAGGTGCAGAGACGTAGTGTCCCCATCACTAGCATTTCCCATGCGGTATGAAGTACCAAAACCAACTATGAGAGCCAGTGCAGAAGCTGATGTTTTCTTTATGGATTACTTTTGAAGGAAAAAATACTATTTATAAACACCAATCCAAAATACTTCTAATTGCTGCAAGATTCCCTTCCCACTATATAGCATTTTTAGGACATATAATTGCATTTCATTTAGGCAGATTTCTTAAACTACAAGGCATTGGCTATCCATCAAGGAAGGGGAGGTCTTTCCTGCATCCAGTCCCTTTCCCTTTTCTCATTTCCAGTTCTTTATTCATACCAGGAAGCAAGAAGGTTGTGTGGAACAAAGTAAGGAGTAGGAAGTACAAAAATACAAAAAGTGTTTTTCCCATGTACCAATTTTGATGAAAGCTTTCCAGCCAGTTCCACTCTGCAGTGCTTTCTAGGCTTGATTTTTACTAAGGGATTGTCCATCGTATCTACGTTTGTAATTTCATTGCTTGACCTGTTAAATAATGCACGCAGCAAACCTTTTATTTTTCAATACTTGGTGTCTGAAGATGAAAATGTGAGTAACTGCCAATTGAGTTTTAAATTCTAATTAAAACTCCTCAATGCTACATTTCACATTGTATAGTTATGGGATTTGTATCTTCTGAATTGGTTATGCTCGATTACTTTATAGTACTTTGTGATTGAGAAGGAAGCATGACTTTTTTTTTTTTGAACAATTTCTTTTCCACAGCACAGAGACTTAAATTAGTGATTGACATTCTCCTAATATGCTTAAAAATCTTTGGAACAATTGATCTGAAACTTGAGTCTTTCCATTCTGATTGGATCAGAGTGCAAGGGAGAAGTTTGTGCTGGGCACACAAGCATGCTCACATTGCTTGTTCTCTTGAAACCTGGTCCAAGGAAGATCTCACCATGTGTGTAAGCTTCACATGTGAATATCAGTGACTCAAATTGAGAAATTATGGCTGAACAAACTGTCACACCTCATGGGGATAAAAACAAGTCCAGAACGTTTCCCAATGAGTTAAGTAACAAAATGCATGTGCTTAAATGCTAGGCACACATGAAGGATCTTGTGTATATGAAAACCCAATTAATATCAGATATCCTTTCCCTGGACTAAAACCTAAACTAAAACCAAAATTTTTCCCTGGACTAAACCCTGAAAAAACTTTCCTTGGCACTATTGCTAGCAATTTGCAGCGTGTCATATGCTGTTTACTTGAGCTGGGAGTCTCTTGTATAAGAATTAAGCACTTGTGTAAATGAAGGTTTCCTGAACTACGAAAATCTGAACAATTCTCTATCTGTACGGCAGTATTTACAGAGCACAGCTCTAAGATATTCTGCAGAAGTAATGGAAACAACTTCTGAGCAGGAATGCACATGTACATCCTACTACATACCTACGTGAACATTAGCATTGTCAGGCTTGAATGAACTCACCAGCTTTGTATTTATCTGGCTGAGAAGTGGAAGGATCAAACTTGTGGCCGAGCTCTCTCCATATTGTAAAATGTATCTTAAACAATTAGTAAACCTGTTCAACAGCATTCTTTCAAAACCTTGCACCCGGACACACAGAATTTCAGAATCCCATGAAAATGTAAATGAATGTGTTAATCTCTGGGGATAAGTTTTTCACTTAGGAACAGGTCATAGACATGAAGAAATGATCTATTTCTTAAACACTCAGAAAAAATACAGCTGTGCATGTATGCTTAAAGCACAATATACTATTATAGCTGAAATACTTCCTAGTGATAACGTGCTTTCCTTTGCAGAGGTAATACTTCAATTGTACACCTGACTCTTCTGGTCAAAAATTCTTCTGCACTTAGCAGTGTGTTATTAATGTGACAGTACTGAAGTAAATGTACAGTTTTTTCCCATTTAGTTGACTTGCCTTGTCTGTTTCTCTTGTAGGACAAATGTTATCTAGCTGGAACTAATGTGTATTGAAGGGGAAGTTGTGCTGGTCAAGGTTTGTGTGTGACTGAGCATGTCCTTTAGTACCTCTACAGAGTGGTGTGGGGTTGTTCAGTCATCTGAAGAGAGCTTTGGAGTTCAGCTGGTATTTAGCAAAGATGATGTCATCAGAGCTACATGGTGCACTTGCACAGCAGGGCTCAAGTGCAGATGCTAACCAAGTATTGATGTGGAGCTTGGTATGCCATGCATTAAGCTTACGTAGTGTTGTTAATGTATTTTACATCACTAACTATTCTGAATCTTTGTTCAAAAGACAAAGTAGCAAAGACATAAGGTAGTGATTTTCCTAAAGGTCTTGGAGATAAATATATGAATGCAGTTTTTGTGATATTCTTCTCTGAGATTCTCACCTGGTAATCCTTTGCTTTTTCGATAAACTAGAGGACTTCATGCCTGGATTGGATTTTGGGGAGCAAAGGGTGTGAGTGAATAGAGACAAAAAGTTAGAGCAATGGAAAGGAGAGAAAAGTATGATGACAGAGGATTGTGTGGTAAAGCATTATGGCTATTCTGAAAGTTAAAATTTAAAATGAATTGAAGCCTAAGCTGGAACACCTTGCCTGAAAGGAAGTGCTGCTTGTGTGCAGCTATAAATGCTGATAACTTAAGAGTGTGCAGTAATTGTTGTTCTATAATAACAGGCAGTTATAATAGCAATCTAACAGGTGGCGCCCACACCCCCGAGCCATTAAACCAGAACACCTAAGGACTATTTATTGCAACACCTTCATATCCTTCCAAGCACTAACTCAGCCCCTCTGTGCTTTCATTCATCCACTCTGCTTACAGCCTCATTCGTTCTTCATATGCTTGTGATACAAAAATAATTGGAGGGTAAGGTACAGCTGCCAAAACCTGGTTACTAGAAAGGATGGCATACAGTGGTGTGATCTGGCTAAGAATCCAAGGAATGGAAAATCTGAAGAGTATGACTTTGTGCTGCAGTTACCTTAGTACGCACATGATACCTTGAAGCCAAATACCACCCTAAAAACCACGAATAGGTAATCTTAANAATATTAGCGTTACTGGTGATGGCTAAAGAGCATGCATGCCCCTGTGTTCTAGGTGCTGGGTGTCTGTTTCTCTTTATCTGTGTATGGTTGGTGGTTGTGTCTTTTACTCTGCTGCTACTTAGGGAAAAAGAACCTAGTTTACTGGGAATGATTTTCTTTCTTTTGAGCTTGTAAGTGCTAATAAAATTCCTGCTCTTATGCTCACAGTTTCTGTAGAGAGCAAGGTCTTACTGGCTAGTTCAAGGTAAGAACACAGATGCTGTCCTTCTAGTTCAGGCATCTGTATCTGTCACACTGACCCTTAAAGTCCTGCTTAATTTTCACCTAGGTTCTGGGTGCACTACATTTCACAGTTCCTGTGCTTTCATAGTCAGTTATGTGCTTGAATCTGCAGTTGGAGGGTGGTTTTTTTTTTTTTGCCTCCTTCAGTGCCAGAGCTGGACTCAGCATGTATATGTGCAGCAGACCTTGTGACCACGAGGCTGCTGGTACCCACCTCTGTCAGACTCTTGCAGTAGTGCACTTCCATGCTATGTGGATGTCTGTCTTCATAACAGGTAGGGCAGCCTCTCTGGCCAATAAAGAAACTGTTTTGACCTTTTCACAGCTGTATTTAAACACAAAAGGGGTCTCTCAATGTCTATAGTATTTGCTATCTCATGAAACAATGCTGAATCATGTGAATATGTTAGTCTGTGAAGTATCAGAACTGGAATGCTGACAACTCTGAAGCATTTCTTAAAAGCTGGTAACAGTTCAAATCTCATCAGCTTCTGAGATTTTGTCTGTTTCTTTGGAGGGGTGGGATAAATGTCTGTGGACTTGATGCCAAGCTTGAATCTTTAAGAAGACTCAGATGGAAATTCCTTTCTTCTCCTGACCCCATCTCTTCTCACCCATCAAGATATTATACAAATTGAATTTCAGGGCTCATGAGGTAAAGTTTCTCCTATGGTCAGCAGAAGTGCCTTTCCATCTGATTACCCTTGAGGTCAGAAGCACGTGATACATTCAGGGGTGTTTCTAATCGAACGAAGCCTGGAATATGCAAGGGTTGTAGACAGCAGCTGGCCCCAGTAGAGACTAACAGATTTGCTGAGAACCTGCAAAGATCTTGGCAGGATGTCAACAAAGATACTGCAGGGTTGCTAGATGCTGGGAAAATGAGGCAAATTTTTGCTTTGCAGCAAAGAGAATGGTTTTTAGGGAGGAAGGGGTATAATAAATTACAATAGTAACATTGTGAACATATTTGCATCCAAAAGTATCAAAGACTGACTGGTAGGCAAGTTGTGAATTCATTGATGATTAAGCTCAAGTAGAAGCGGGTAAAAGAGGTACTTATAGGAGAGCATTACCAGAGCCAGGAACAGTTTCCTGGCTCTATGTAAGAAATCTTTTTGAAGGAAGTGAAGGATGAAGGGAACAAAAGCAATGATGGAGAAAATGTTTAACTGATATAAGAGGATAGGAAAGACAAGAATGGAGGCTGAGTGGATGAAGTAGAAATCTTTTTGGAGAAAAGATCACAAAAGATTTTTGGAAGGACATTACTGTCTTTCTGTGACAGCAAGTAATGGAGTCTATAGCATCAGGAGTTTCCAGCATGCAGTATCCAAATATACATCCAGATTTACTCTGACTGTGTTTTTGCTAGTGACTTGTCCTGGCAGAATATGTAGGGGTTTTTTGATAGCTTCAGCTGCTGGAAATCTTAGCTGGCTGTTTCTCTGGAAGTGTAATGATGCATGTCTCACCATGCTGGACCCTTAGGTTCATAGAGAAGATCTCAGATAAGTCTGCAGGCAGCTACTTGATCTGTTTTGCTGATGTGTCCCTTTTGTCTCTCACTGGAGCTTTAGTGAAAAGGCGATCTCTGAAGAACTTGGTCACAGTTAGTATGTTACTGAGGCAAAGCTGTGGCATTTAAAGAGGAGAGGAAAGAAAACTGATTCTCATCTAATCTGCACATTAACCGTGACACAAAGATGAGCAACCCTAATGGAGAATGCCTGCATGGAAAATTTCCATTCCACATGTTGCAGGGTTGAGTTTTCAAGGATGGTGGAATTCGATGCTGGGGTCCTCAGTTAGCACTCAGTGTTCCACAAACTTGATAGAAATTGCTTCTGATTTCCTCTTCACTTAGCTGGTAGAGCGATCGCAATTACTTATCACTATTCTTAGGACTCGATTCCATTCTATCCTCCTGATGACTTTATCACATTGAACTCTATGGATTATTGACAGTTCTGTGCTAACTAGGCAGCTTTGCTTTTGGCAGGATGCCAGCAGAGGAGGGAAGCAGCTGCTCCTTGGGATGGGAATAATGAAAAATGCCAGCTGATAAAATCTTTCCAACTTCTGCAGAACTGAAAGAGGCCATTAGCAGCTCTTGAAATTTCTCAGTCTTCTGCATCCTTGTGTTCCAAAGGGAATAATGTGGCAGGCAAGATACCATTGAAAATGTAATGCAATGGGTACTGGTGGAATAGCCAAATGGAGGGGGGTGGGAAGAAAATCCTGAATACAGACTAGCAGTAAAATATATGGATGACCAGCAGTCTCTTACTGATATATAGGTCTATTTCAAAGTACAAGATAGCATGGGATAGCCTTAGAATTACTGAATGGGCCAAATCTGGACTTCCTTCCACACTTACTCAGCATTTTCAAAAAATATAGCTTTAAACAGCAATTGAGACCTCTCATGTCTTGTGGTAGTTATAAAAGCCTACACGTAACTTTTCCACTACTTTCTTTCTCTATTCCTCCCTCAGTTCCACTCCCCCAAAAAACATTTAATTGTGAATCACTGCCTTGAGCACAAGAATTAAACTTCTGTAACAGAGCACAGAGCTTGGGAGAAGGTACCACTTGGGTGTGGTACAACATGCAAGAGCTAAAGAGATTCACAGTGTTTGCCTGCTTCTGATGGACTATCACTGGAAGCTGTTGTAGAAAAGAAAGCACTGGAAGTCTTGGAATCATTGAGCATAAATTTTTTTCAAAATGCTGGTAAAATAGGGAGCCAGTGGAAGCAGACTGATCAATGTGGCTTCAAAAGCCATGGTGAGAATTGACAGCTCTTGATTAATAAAACTGATGTGAGTGGAGACCTCAGTGTGTTGTGGAGGGTGAGGAGAGAGAGGCTATGTTCTCCTCTGAGCAGTGCATGCACATGTCCATGAAGTTTTGTTTACAAAAACTCCCAGATGAGAGCATGCTTCTTTCATCATGTCTCAGCTAACATTGAATAAAATTCTTGCATTGCTCCACTCTGTCTTTCAGGCAGCAGCATGCTATTCCTTCAGTTCAGCATGGTTGCATGTTTTTTTCCAATGTTCAATTCCCCTCACAATAACCTTTATCTACCAGTTTTGGAACTGTCCTTCTCCAGGAGGATTTAATTTCCTTCAAGAACTGCATTCTCAGTAAATCAATAACCTAGCAGGAATCTTTGGCAAAGCACTAAGTTTTGGTGCAGTAGGTGTCTCTAGATTTAGTATTCTCTATCATCATCTTTGTTGGAACTCATTATTTAGTTTAACTCCTCAGCTGCTGAATCCAAGTGTCCTGCATTTACTTTCTGTCCCTGCTGAAGCAACCCCTCTTCTGCCAAAAGAGGTGTATAATGGTCTCAGGAACATATATTTTCTCTGTCTCCTGTATTGCTGAAATTCTTTACTCATACAGTGTATTACATATCGTAGCCCTTCAAGCCAAAACTCAGCACCAAGTTTGAACTCCTTTAGGTTTAAAAAAAAAAAAAAAAAAAAAACAAAAAAAAAAAANAAAAAAAAAAAACCAAACAACAACAACAAAAAACTGAATATGTTGTTTCATACCAAGAAGAGTCATTCCTTTGCATATCTGTGGCTTTCAAATGCAGTCATGAATCCTGAAATGAGGAGGAAAAAAGAAAACCACGATGAGATATTTTAGAAGTTTAGCCTGGCATGTGTCCATCCTTGATTCCTTTGCTGTACAGAGGAGGGTATGCTTGTAGTGAAATGGGAAATCCAAAAGCTGGATGTTCAAAATTTTGGAGATGTTTTAAGCCTCGAAGAAATTGATAAAGCAGGGGAAATGTTATCTTGATTTAGAAAAACAAAATGTAATCCCTGCCTTCTCAATGGTGTTTTATGTTTATATTGTTTAAGCAGCAGAGATTCTGGAAACTGTATTTAGGTGAAGTTGAGGTATCTGTTCAATAAATCTTTTGACCTTTGTGACTTCTGGGGTTGGGAGGATGAGAAATGAATAACAGTGGGCAAAAAAATGTGACTGAGTGATAGTAATTTTTACACCACACTTATCAGAGTTGTGCTCATATCCGAGTACCCTCAGTTTTAGCTGCTTATTGGAAACTTCTCTAGAGTTAGAGACTTGGCAACTTCTTTCCCACTGCTTGAGCTCAAACCCCAGCTTCATGTGCCCGCAGGCACCGACCTTAGATATGAATCTACAGCTTTTTGATGCGCCTCTCGCAGTGTTAGACTGTGTGTGTGGGCAATGAGTGCAATAGCAAAGATATCAGTTCCTACCCTGTAAAAGCAATTCACATGCTAATACATGTGGGGCTTGTTCTTCTGCCGCCTTCTTAAGGTGGTGGGTTCAAACACAATTTGCATTGTTTGTTAGCACACTAGCTTGGTCAGCATTGTCAAATAGTGCTCTTAATGAGAAGAACACATGTTTCAAATTGCTGTTAAATTTATTTCAAGGGAGGGCAGGAGATGGGAACAGTTTAATTTCAAAATTCGTGCCATGTGCTGTGGCAGTTAGGTGTGAGGGGACTGCACTGTCTGTGTGCATGTTTGGGATAACATTAGGGAAGAGCTCTGAACCCCATCAGACACACAGGCTCTAAGGTACATAGATGAGTTTTGTTGGGAGTCTGTTGTGTCCTTCTTTACAATTACCCAATATAAGTGTTGGATTGATTTGTGCCTGTGTAAACACTGCGCTCATACAAAGCGTACAGATATCATTTAGAAAGCACTGCTGAATTTTTGGCTTATATAGGTACATTCTGTGGCCTGACAGGATTACTCGTGTTGGAGTAATAACTAAGAGTTTTGCTTACTTAAGGCCTGTTTCTACTCTCTTTGAAGCCAATGGCATAATTCCCAGTAATGTTTAGTGGTGCAGGGTCAAGTCTTTAAGGATGATAAAATGTGATGTTGGAGGCCTCAGTCAGTGCTCACTGAAGTGCACAGGGGTTTCCCCAGCTGTTTCAGTGAGCTTTGAGTAAGACTGCAAATTCCCATTTTTTCATGATAACAATTACTTTACCATCTCTATAGAAGATGTTGTTAGCGTTATACTTCCAAAAGAAGAAAGTCAAGAGAATTTCTTTATGCTGGCTAATACCATGCACTCTTTTATAACACTAAAACAGTTACTTCAAGTAAATTCCCAGGAGTTTGGAACAGCCATATCCAAAAGCAATAGACTTGTTAAATTGGAAAGGACACTTGTGTTGCTGCCACATCTCTTGTGACTTCTGAACACACTTAGCTTCTACTGTTGCGGGAACAGCAATTCTCATGGTATCTCAGCCTTCAGGCTTCTGGTCCCAGCTGATCTGACCCTATAGCATCTGCAAGGAAATGGAGAAGATGAGGAAAGATGTTGCAGCTGATTGAGGAAAAAAAAAGCTGACTCTTGCTTATTGCAAAGGCTGGTAACACTCAGAACCATTGCAGGTATGAAAAATATCCCCCCTTTCTTTCAGTATGCTCCCTGACACGCAAGGAGTTCCCTTTAGTTCTGAAATTGTCTTCACCTACATTTTTCATATGCTACTGGGATTTTGCCAAAGCACGATTATTTTTATACTTAGACTTTGGTACTTCAGGCTTGCTAAACTAGATCTTTAAAGGGATACAGTAAAAATACAGTAACCTGGGGAGAAGCATAGAAAGCTACTAGAGGATGTTTGTTGACATTAGCATATTGTTTGGTTCAACAAATCTATTGACATAAAGAGCATACAGGAGAGACTGTATGTTTCCCCATGGTTTTAAAAGGAGAATGGAGAAGGACCTAATTTGTATGTATGAATATTCCCTTTGTATACTGCTGGCCTACTAATTTGCTTTAAATGAAGGACAAATATTTCTAGTTTTGTTTTCTTCTCTTTGGATCTACTTACATTCAGTTGCAATAGATGAGTATATATAAAGTGATTTAAATCATATTACTGGCTGGGTTGCCACAAGTACTGGACTGGATACTGTTTGGGTTTCTTAATTTAGGAATAATTCTATTGGTATGATTCAAGTTTCTTTAGGCCTATGTGTCTACAGTACTTGTTAATGCTGGCTCACCTGCAAGTGCTTCTGCAAGAGTGGGGCCCAATCACTCAGATATCTTTTCTCTTGCAGAGGAGGCGTTAATGCTTCAGGCCTTGCCACACCTTAGATACTTGTCCTAGTGTGTAAGCTTTGGGTGTATGGCTGCCTTGCATAAGGTAGCACTAGATTCCGCTTTGGATTATGTGAAAAATACTGAGCTGTGTAAGCTTATTAACATAATGTTTTCCTGTCTCTTTCATCAATGCTTTGAAGAGCCCTCTAGCCTAGGGCTGTTGGTTTTCTAGGTATCTAGCATATTACAAAAATACAGCCACTGCAACTCGTATGGTTTTCGGTGTTTTCATTGGAAATGAAGATTCCATCTAACTGTGTTGCACTATGGACGTGTCCGTACCATTTGTGGTACTTTCTGGTTTAATCCGCATATCTGCTCTCATGCAAATGTAGATTTTCTAACTATTTGTGTGATCATCTGAGAACATACCCATAAACTTCAACAATTACCCCGCACCATTTCAACAACACCTAGTTGAGCTAGAATGTCTTTTATACAAAGCTTGTTGTTTCCCAAATCAGTGGCCTTTTGGTCATGGTGGGACACTTGGTATTCACAGAGATGCTTGGGGACTGCTAAGTATATATATCTGTAATGTTGTGTTAGCATTCAAGCTTGTAGCAGAATCCTAAGCAGGAAGCGAAGCAAACAATGTAGAGATTACTGTAAGAGTGACTACAAAATGATGCAGGATATTCATAAAATGAATTTCTTTGTCCAGATGTCCGTCTGCACTCCTCAGGGAGTGTTTGTGATTGCTGTCTGAAATGTATATCACTTCAGATGAAATATATGATACAAACCCCCCTAGGGCCAGGAAAATTAGCAAAGGCACTTAAACTGTACAGCAGCATCGCTTAACCACTCCAGTTGAATTATATTATAAATGAGCTATTGTAGAAGCCTTTGGGGAGCTTCTAGTTGAACACTTCAATGCGAGAGAGAGCTGCTTTTCTTGGTTTTGTTTTTAAAATGATTTTCCCATTTGCACCAAAGAGGAGAGGATGCAAAGCAGACTTAGGTCACAAAATGAATAATGAAACCTGCTCCAGTAGCATGGTGATATCTTCATCTACATTAGCAGTGGATGCTGAAATGTGGAATAATACTGGAAAGTTCTTAGTGCTCATCAACATTAACGGGGACTTTTTTTTAACCTCCTCATACTGAAAAATATGTCTGAGGAAAGTGGATTTTGATTTAGTAGTACTTATTGCTGTCACTGTTCATAGGGTTGAACAGCTGTAAAAAGAAATGCCAAATGAAGCCCAACTGAAGACAAAATGTGTCCCGTTTTTAAGATAATAATGCCAGCATAAAATCAGACCTCTAAAAGACAAAATACTTTAAAGATTTTATCTGATGATTTCAATGTTGCATGTCTGCCATTGGCCAGATCTGTGGGCAGGAGCAAATCAGAGCAGCATTGTACAAGTGTCATAGGGCTGGCTAAAGATAATGTGTGCAGAACCTGACTGTGAGCTGTTAGCCTAGGGTAGCTTGCAGAAGACAATTTTCTTCAGGTGAAGTAACTTTTGTCTTTTGTAACTTTGTGTCATTTTCAGAGTGGCCTTTTTTTTTGAACCATTTAGAGAGATGCAACTGTTATCATGAACAGTTTTTGAATAGTTTCCAATAGAACATCATAAGATTTTCTCATATACAGATCCACTTTACATAATCAGTAAAGTTGGAAAAAGCAAAAACTGTTTTTTCTCCATCTTCAATAATCATTCAGTCTCTGCATGGCAGTATTCAATTTGCGGATTGTTGGCACTGAGATCAAATTTTAGGGCAGGTCTTGTTTGGAAAATAAGAGTTTTTCTTGGTGCTGATTTCTTCATACAACAGGGGTGAAAATGTAGGAGGGATGAAAGACAGAAATACTTGTCCCATGACAGATATCAGTTTTTTGGCATGAATTGCTCAATGTACAAGAGATCCTTCAAGGAATAAGTGAAATACAGAAAAGCTCTTTCTCGCATATTGCCTTCCTGTTCACACTGCTGTGACTTGTCTCTAGCCCAATAAATACCGACTCTTTTGCAAAAAGGCGTGGTTTCAAGATCGTTTCTTCATGTGTGCATGAGTAGAGATGTGGCTGAAAGCATTCTTGGGGAATGTAGCAGATTGGGACCTGACTCTCCTCTATCTTTTCTCTTCCAAGTCGTATGTGTACTGAACCTTGTCTTGCATGATGACTGTAACCCTTGATGTAGAAATGTTACTCTTCTCCTCTCATTGTGTTTGAAATAGAGTTGCAGTCTCCATGTTTTCAAACCAGTTTCCATAGGCATGTCCTGAGGCAGCATGGCAAACTTGCTCATTGCATTCTGCTCTCCAGGAGCTAGATGAAGAACTCCTAGCAGGAGTTATTGGCTTAAATAAAAGCTAAAGCACCAAGTGGAGCAGTACTAGTAACACTTACAGAGCATCTGTTACGAGCATGCAAAAAAAGTGGAACTTTTCCTTTCATCACTAAAAGGCTTTGGATGCATGTCTGTGAAATTCTCTAGGGAATGTTGGATACTACAGTTTATCTTGGGAACTTGAAATACCAATTTGTGCATGAGTATGGTCCTTTCATTTTTTGAATTGGAATAAAATGAGAATAGTCATCATCCTGTAGGCCTTGCCTAGACAGGGCCAAGAGGGTGTAGGAGATGGCAGCTGAGAACAAGCAAGATAAGCGTTACACCAGCCTCTGGGACTAACTTGACAATGCAAAAATCCTATAAGCACCTAATGGAAAGAGTTGGCTAGAGGCATAAACGAGCAGAATTATGCTTGGAGAGACAAGATGATGTTAGAAGGGTATTTAGCCTGGTAGCTGTAACACTTCAGGCTTTTAAAGTAAATGCAGAGACCGGAGTTCAAGCAAACTAAAAGTTAGTGTGGAAATAAAGAAATGCTGATTTCTCAGAGGTGCTGGACAAAAGAGACAATGAATAGAGTGCTCACCTAGGCATTTAGAAATAAGCAGTGAAGAGAACTGCTTAGAAGAAAATGCATCCAAAGTCCTTGAACTATGCAGTAGTTAAAAATCCATTATTTTTATATATTTCTGTTCTGTAAGCAAAGCAGAGGCATTTCTATAAATTACAGTGATGTGCTTGACTCCTCAGACCCAATGTACTAATCTAGTCAGCGGTCACTTGGGTTGTCTTAAGAAATGAATAGGATGATCACTTTAAAGTGTAGAGGTTACAATTTTCTGCTTAAACTAACTTGCTGACTAAACTGATTCTTTGTCTGTTTATGGGGGTTTTATTTTACTCGGTTAACCTAGAGATTGAACTTCAGATCAAACTGCTTTTAAAAGGTATCAAGTCCCACTGTTTTTTTAAATTTATTTCTATAATTCTCTTGTAGCCATTAGCCATTGCTGTATTTTAGTGAATGTGCAAGTAGTATTTGTACTATGACCTGCTGTCATTTTGTGGCAAAAATCCTTCCAGAAAGAAGGTTCCTTTATCAGGCCAGACGCCAAATTTTTCTGGTCTTAGCCTTCTTCAAGAAGCAGCATCTTGTTTTTATGGATGGATGAAGAGTGATATTCTCCTAGAACCACTGAAGTTTTGTGGAAAGTTCTTTATTCTGGGATATTTCAATAATGAAAAAGGGGATATTCCATGAAACAACAGAAAATCCTTTCCATCTGCTGTTCCTATTTCACTTTTATTTTTTTCTTTCCATGGGTTAGGGGCTAGGGGGGATGGTGTTGGAGAGTGGTGTTTCAACACTTTCCTCATGTTGCCTCATTTTATGTTTGGCAATCCTAAAGTTTTAGGTTTTCATTTTTTATTTGGAGGATGTTGTGATTCCTTCTTCTCTCCCTTATTTTCTTAATCTCTCTCCTACATCCCTGTTCCCAAAGAAAGAGCAGAGGACAAGTTTAAAAAATAAGAAATGACATTGTTATTCAAGAAGGAGAATTGTCCTATGTATGAAAGCAGACTGCTATAGTAGTTCTCCAGATGTCTAGACACCATACAAGTAAAAGAAGTCAAGTGAATAAGCATCAGGATGTTTATTCACTCCCTTTGGATACAAACTGCATTCATAATAATTGTGTTATTAAAGCCTACTGGAAGTAGTACTTTGCTCTTTCTGTTTTTTGTGTTTAAGGTTGAAGAATAACACCCTCTGCAGCGTAAATTTAGTTGTCTAGCAGTGGAATTTATGTCAAGTAGATTTGCCTTAAAAACATCAGATAACTGCAGGAGGTTTTGGGTCCAAAGTAGTACATTTTCCTTGCCATTGGAAACAGTAGAAGAAACAGGCAG
>VXAV01003761.1:194154-204564 GCA_013399715.1 Alectura lathami | reverse complement strand
TCAGGCTTCGGTTCCATTTTGTACATCACTGCCGCAAATCAGTTGCAGACAGGATTGAGAAACCTCTATGGTGGCATTGTTTCAGAGGTTTCTTATGTGAGCAGAATTCAGAAATTTAATTGGTTATGCAATCTATTACCACAGCACTTCAGATTGAGTGGCACTAAGTAATTACACTGTAACTGCTGAACAACTGTTGTAATTTTTCATGCAGCTATGTTACATGATAACACGATAGTGCTGATGCTAATACTAATGTTGGGTTAGGCAGCTAAAGAGGGGGTTACAATAGAGAAGTGTTAATAGTATGTTGTTAGGAAACAGGATGCCAAGAAGCCTTTAGAAGTGGGAGTAAGAGAATGAAATGAAAACTACAGTGGGAAATTGGAAAAGATGTGGGCATTTTTCAGCTGAGAGGTTGAAAAATTGTGATGCAGTGAGAACTGGGAAGTGATTGGCTTGAAAGCAGTCACCACATGTAATGACTGCAACATGTCTTCAGATAGTGCATCTGTCAAGTTTGTGGAGTATTTATCCGGCATACACAGATCTTTCTGAAAAGTAAAAAATTGGTATCCCTAGGAATACCTGAGGGTCTCATGTAACATGAAGGCAGGTAAAGGCTCCAGAAGGTGGTGGAAGGGATGAGATAGCAGGTTTTGCTGCAATTCTATAGCAGCTGATGTGAAGAAGGGTAAAAAGTGTTGTAGTTCTGCATGGATGAGAGGCTTTGCTGCCCAGAACACTGCTACCTCCCCTTGGTAATCAACTTCCTTAAATGTTAGACACCTAAATGCCAGCAAGCAGAGATTGGGATTTTCACAAGTACATTCAGAATGTGATAAGTTTCCTGCCACACTATCATCACAGTGACATACACACAAGCGTCAGCAAACTTGTTTTATTCTGCATCCATATGTGGCAATAGGAGCTGTGGAAGGATTTTAAGTGGAA
The DNA here is from genome assembly GCA_013399715.1 of Alectura lathami. Taxonomy (NCBI): domain Eukaryota; kingdom Metazoa; phylum Chordata; class Aves; order Galliformes; family Megapodiidae; genus Alectura; species Alectura lathami. Next base: position 203,610 of record VXAV01003761.1, on the reverse strand, counting down.
GAGGACAGGCAGTGTGCTGAGTGCTGTGCAAGCCACGGGGATGCTCCCGATAGCCCTCAGCTAAAGTGAGAAAGACTTGGCGAAGACAAGGACACACAGAGGGTGAGGGCCCAACTGTGTAGTCTGCAGACCAGGAATCCCTTGGAAGACCAGTGCTTGTGCACAGAGGTATTTGTGGCCTGAGGTATCAGAGGAAAGGCTCAGTGAAGTCTATGGTCTGGCTAGTCTCTTGTTCACTGCTGCCTGAACTTCTGCTGCATTCATCTGTCCTCTTTTCAGAACACAAGATATTTCTGTATGAAACGTATAGATCTTTGTAGTTGACTGGTGCTCTGACAGTGTTTGACACCATAGTTCTACCTACCACTTCACCACACCCAAGGTATGAAAATAAGGGTTTTAATCTTAGCAACACATGCATATGTAGGCATTTTCATGCACAACAGAATACGGTCAACATGGTGTCCAATTCTTACTGCAAGAGATGTAACAGTAAACTGCTAGCTTCAGTCTGAGTGGTCCACACTGGCAATATGTGGAGTTCTGTTTCACTAAAGGGCAGTAAATGTAGAGGGAACAAGACATTTTAAAAATCAAACTGATCATTCAGAACATTTTCCCACAAGAAATTACATGTTGTTGGAAGGCAAGGAGGTTAAGGTTGAATGAACCATTTCACTGTTGGTACTAGGTATTTCAAATCCAGAGATGTGAATGGCTTTATTAAGAACAAGCAAAACAAATTCCTAATAGAAAAGGATTGCTAAAATTTGGCATTCTACTTGGCATTCTACATGACATTCTACTTTTCCTAATGGAAGGAGGAAAATGTCCCCACTTTTGAAACAAAGGGTTGGAAGCTGATTAACTGAAGACAGTGAGGTGAGCTTGGATAATGGATCGGCACTTGGGACAGGAAGAAGGCAGGAGCTACAACACGATATTAGGAGTAGTCATAGAAAAGTAATGTCTTGCAAGGGTGATATGCGATGTTTCTGAAACTTAATTTTTTTTTGCTCACAAATTCTGAGATCCATTGTCAAAGCACTTGTGCTATCTTCCCTTCAGTCACTAACTAACATATAAGATGGCAACCTACTACTGCTGCAGGTTGTGCTCGCACTGTGCTTGGCTCAGTGCAGTGCTCATGTGGTTCAGTGAGCTTATGAGCTCATTGCCTGCTTCTTGCCTCCCCGCTGGTTGCCTCTCTTACACCTTCCCAACATAAGAGGATTTCTTCTCATTCCCCCTTCTGAAGATAGATTAAAATTATAAATGTTTAAAGGACTTAACGAACAAACGCTAGCTAATGTCCATCATTTCTTGTAAGTGTATGGCATAACTGTGGGAGATGCTGAGCACTATTGATCTGCTGATAAAGCCAACAGACTCTCCAGATTGTTCAGCAATATTTAAAGATGAGACCGAGAATGTGTAACTGTCCCAGGAATGGATCTTGACACGATGTGGAGCAGAGTGCAAAGGGATGTCACTGTTGCATCACCTGCAGTGTTTTGCTCTTGGATGTTGCTCACAGAGAGAATGCTGCTCCTTGTGGCCTCTCTCTCCATTTGTGGAAGCGTATGTGCCGCAATAGTCTTGGAAAACATAGAGCAGACCCGAGTTAATTGCTGAAGAAATACTAGGAGAACCACTCAAAACAGCTTAGAGGGAAAGAGGCTGCAACTGTGGCCACTGCATTCCTTATCCGTGTCTCTGGACTTAACAGAATCCAGGCTAGTGGTGCATACCAAAAAGAATTTGAGTCTCATTCATCACTTCCTATTTGTCTTAAAATGAATGATTCTAGATGGGATCTGATTACCATGGCACAAAAACCTTTTGTTTAGTTTTGTGGTGACAATTTTGCACTGAGATCGTATGGATCCTGTTTTCCCAAGAGCTGCCTGTGGCAGCTGGAATTTCAAAAGCATTAGGATACTTTCCAGCACAAATGGTGTGTTCCCCAGCAGTCCTGCAGCTCCCACGATCCAGGGAGCAGTGGGAGACCAGAGGCAGCTGTGGAAAAGCCTCTCCTTGGCTGAAGTGATGGAGCATGCCCTGGTGGCAGAGCTTGACTCTTTGCTGCTGCATGCTGCAGTTACTAATGCAGATCAAAGAACTGGAAGTAGCATTGTTTAGCAGCTAGTTTTCTCTATTTTTCAGTCCATCCAACTTTCAGTGAATAATGTTGTCTGTAAGTCTTTCCAGATCAATTTGGGTCAATAAGTTTCCAACTTGTTACTTCCATTGGCTGCATGCTTCAGTCACTGTTCATTGTGTGTAGCATGTGGTTGGGCACAGAAATCCTAAGCTGATATTTGCTTGATAAACAGAATTGTTTTACAAAAATAATGAGCAGCAAGTAGCAAACAATGAATAACCGTAAAGAGTGCTTTTACTTATGCATGAATTATCTTTCTAGCATTTTAATATGAGTATTTGTATGAGGAGTCATTCCTATAATGTTGTGAACCAAATCTTTCTAACAGATACTTGTGTTGAATATGGTGAGAATATTTATACTCACACATCTGGAATTTGACTGAATAGTTGCACACTTTCTCTTACTGTTTCATCAGAGAGCTCAGAGGGAGATTTTCAAAGGCATTAGGGCATTGAAAACAGAAGAACCAGCGGAGACTCAGAAGTTTTATTATGGGGAGAGGCACTGAAGGAGAGAGGAATTCCAGTATGTTTTTGTTCTGAATTAAAACAAAAAGTGACACTACAAAAATTTCCACTCAGAGCAAAGTGGGAAAATTTTCAGCTCAGGAAAATGAAAAAATGTGTTTTGAGTTTTGCTAAATGAAACAATCAACAGCTGTCATAACTTCTGACTCCTGGCTCTGCTGCAGCTCCATGGAGTGCCCTGGGAAGTTCTTGTCCTGTTGGAAGCAGCTTGGGAAGCTCCCTGAATTTTAGAGTGCAACACAGGTTGGAGCTGCAATGGCAGTCATACTTCAGACTGTGGAAGAAAATCTGGAAGACCTTGGTATTCCAGCTATGATTATTAGGGCTTCCAAGACCTTTTCTGCTGGCTTGCAGACTTACGAGTCCCCTGATGGTAAGGTTGTTGTTCAATGCCAAACCTGGAAAGGTGGGATTGCAGCCATGTATCAGGTGAGATTGTAGGGGACTCTGCTGTGTTTCCATCAGGAGTCTGGGGAGAAGTTGAATAATTTCCCCAGGGTATTGATATATCAGTATTCTCCAGCACAAAGCTATTTCATAAAAAGTCATGAAAAATTATTGGAAAGGCAGTGAGATTTTTAGATACTAAATCGTTGTGATGTTTTGGAAGATTTCTCTATAAGAAATTAACAATGAATAAATTAACGATTATTTCAGGTAAAGTCAGTCATTTGCACCTTGGCCTGTCATCAGACTGGGAAGTGCAGCACTTGTGCTTGATTCTGTTTACATTTTTGCTTTGCAGCTAATCTACTTCCTTCTGAAGCCTTGGATTCAACTTCAGTCCTGTCCTTTATGTACCCATAAACTCCACGCCATTATAGCTTTTGTGTGTGAAAACGTGTGAAAAACCTTGCCCCATTGGACATTGGCTCACTCATTCATCAGGGGGTAATTACAGCCCTGTGAAGTGTTAGTGATATTAAGGGGCAGCTAAAAGATACAGATCAAAATTCAGACCGTCATCTAATCTTTTAAATACATAGGGAAAACTATTTTATGCCATTATGATTCACCAAGAACCAACCTGTCCATGGTATTAAGGGCAAGAAATTAAGATCTTGTACTTAGAGAGAAAAAAGGTATCCAGTACAGAAGAACGAGGAGGAAAGTGAGCTTCAGCTGAAGAGTTGTACCTGCACAAATCAGTTGAAAATGGAATCTTGGAAACTGAAAAAATTACGCATGTGCATAAAGCAACTACTGATGTTTGTTTCTTTCGAGTATTTTGCCTTGAAAACTGGAGCTACTTTTCATCTTTATTTTCTCATAAAATAAGCCAAACATCCAGAAGAGAAGGAACATTGGTAGACTTCTTGTTTTAATAATGCCTGCATGTGTGTGATTTCTTTTTTATGCTTTATAATTGGCATTAACTTCTCATGTGACAAGTCTTCAACTTTAACTACTGAACTTGTGCTGACAACAAAAGTCATTGTGGAATTTCAGACCTTTGATGTCTGGTTTAAGAGGAGAGCTGATGGCTGCTAAGGAGTAGCTACCATGAACAAACAGACTTTCTAGGTCTCATCACATACAACTTATGTTGGTTTCTGACACTTTTCAAAGTTGCACAAATATTCTTCATGGTACCTAGTTTAAATGTACTTCACTGTTTCTGATGTTCTCAATGACAGCTTGGCCTAGAAAATATCTTTACAGAGGTAGAAAACCTAAATTAGGATATTAAATGAGATTTTTTAAAAAAAATCTTACAATATTTTTGCTGACTTCTTAAGCATTTTTTGTTTTAGTTTTGCATACCATATTTTTCTGAAATTACATCTTTCTGACCCTGTGACTTCTCATGGCTGTGGATTCAGTTGCTTTTTCTAATGTAACCTATTATATTTGCAGAAACTAGAAAATAAAACACAACAAACCATATTTGCTGTTTAAAATGCTACAACTTATTCTCACTTTTCCCACCCATTCTATCTCAGTAGTATGGATTGCTATTTTGATGCAAATTGAAGCAGAATTCTACACCAAGAAGGAGTAGGAACATAAAATTTGGGTCTCCAATGTATATGGTACTAGGGTTGCTTTGTAGCATACACAAACCATTCCTGATGTAGAGCACAAGAAGGGAACAAGAGCTGTAGATAGCAGTGATGGTGAAAATGCAAAAAGGAGGAAAAAATAAAACAATGGATAAACAAAATGAAATTTTCATGGAGAATGAAAGTCAAAAAAAAAAAAGAATGGGAGGGAAAACAACAGAACGGATTTACAGAGCTGTGCTTTTTTGCTTGTATAGGTTGCTGTTAAAAGTGCTCTAGAAAACAGATATTTTGGGTGGACCCACCCGCTTTTGTGTAGCAGACTTAGCAGGCAAAAATTCTGCAGGATTTAGACAATGTTTTTTGTTTTCCAGAAATAAAAAGCTGAATAGAAGAGTAAGAGTTCACTGTTTGTCTTGAATCTGCTTCATAGGAAGATGTCCCTCTGTGCTCTAGATACTGAGTGGATTTGCCAGAAAAGGCCCTAGTGCCTCCTGGGATCTGAAAGCCGGACTGTGTGAGCCTCCTGAGATGTCTCCAGCCGCTGTCAGAAAGCAGGCAGGGTGCCCCTTAGCATGTGTGCTGACCTGCCCTCACGTTAGCGTACTGTCTGCTGACCCAGTCTGTGAACTTTCTCTGCTCACGAATACAGACACATCAGCTTAGTTCCCTGTCTACCTTTGTACAGCCATGGGTTGTTTCTGTTGAATGCAGCACTAAGCACCTTAGGAGATTTCTGTACTTGTGCGCATTAAAGTAAGAGGATTAAAAACAATAGTTTAGTGTCTGGGCACTCCCTGAGCACTGTCCTTATTTAGCTTATTGCTGAGGTGTGAATACCTTTTGGATGATGGAAAGTAATTTTCATCAGTGTTTCTAAGAGGTTTTCAGGCTGAGACATGATTTGCTGGACTCCTCTGTGTGAAGGATAATAGGGCATGTTCCTGCAGATTAATACGAGTAATAATACAGTGCATGCATCGGTTTATTTCGTAAGTAAGTAGTCATCACTGCGTAGCATTTTTTGAAGCATCTTTATTCTCTGAGGAGCATCTGCAATCTGCTTGATGTTCTTGACTGCTAATATTTGTGTTGGGTTTTAACAGATTTGTAAGTGCATGGACTGTCTTGTGACTCCGGCAATAAATGCTGATTATCTTCCCATCTGCAGCGACTACTGAATAGCAGTTAATTGAGCTGATGGAGTTTTTCTGCTAGATAGAGCCCTGACTTTCCCGGCCTTTAAGGTAATAGCATCTGTGTTAGCAATGTGGTGGTATGAAGATACTCTGTGCTCCCCTGGCCCACAGCTTTCATATTGTGAAGAGTTTAACCTGACAGTTATGTTGTTCTTCTTGGGAGGCAGAAATCTGTGAAGAAGGTTCACTTCATCAACTTCAGATAGAAGTTTATTCTTTGCACATCTCAGCTCATCCCTCCAAGTGTCACAGACCCATGAAACCTGCAGTCTGTTCCAGTGAATACCTTGGAATCAACAAGCAGTATTTTCAATAGACTTTGCAATAAACTCTGCAGTACAGATGTTTCAGAATGTAGCTCCTGAAGGACTAAAAGCCCACTCAAGGGTTAAAAAATGTCTGTAACTGCTTTGTGAGGTTTGAGAGCAGAAGCCAGCAGAGTTTTCTAGAGTTCAAAGACCCACCTAGGAATGGGTAGACCCTAAGTGCTAACAACACCCAAAGGAGTGATGTGTGTAGTCAAGCAGAACAGCCAGATATTTATTGACCACTGAAGCGAGTGGAACTGGCCTTTGAGGTGAGCAAGCCTTGAACAAAGCTTTGAGCAAGATGCTCTGCCTCTGTCATTGAGCATGGTGTTTCTAATTTAGTCTGCTGAGTGGCATGGGGAATTGCCTTTGCACAACAGCTTCAGAAAGAGAGAGTTGAAGAGTTGCAACCTTTGGAGTTGTGAGGTTGCGTCATCATCTTGTGGTGAGGATGCGTTCTGGATAGGAGCAATAGAAGGTCTTGAATTCTTTATGGCACAAGCAGGGGTAAATCAGCTCAGGCGGAATAGCGTACTAAATTGGTAAGGTCTCTTCTGCATTACTTAGAACTATTTTACAAAGTAAGAGCCTAAACTTCCAGTGACAGTGGCTTGAAGGGTATGTATCTCTTTGAACACAAACTTAAGTTCCTTAAAGCACAAACTGCAGTTCTCAAAACTCTGCTCTACTTCCAGTGCGTCAGGGAGGTTCCTGACTTGTTTTTCTGACAGGTATTTGATATCTTCTCCTGTACTTACTTTTCTGCTACAACACCATGTTGAGCTCTGCTGCTGCTGGGTAGTCAGAGATTTGTCTGGTGTTTGTGTCTTGACAAACAGAACTGAAATTTGTGGTGACGCATGAGAGCCCAGCTCACCTGCCTGCTGACAGCTCAGCACCCTGAAGGCTCTGCGTAAAATACAGCACCATGCAAATCCTGCCCTGCAGTCAGTTACCTCTGGAGTTGTAACGGGGCGGGTGCGACTTCAGTAATACGTTTGAGGGCAAAGGAGCTGTGCAGCCATTGCAAGCTTGATAGGCAATTGAAGAAGCATAGAAAGGAGCTACCACCTGTACAACTTTCCTTGTAAATCTGTTGTGGATGAAGCTTTTGCCCGGCATTGCAAGCTGTGAAATCAGGGCCTATGTATGGTTCAAAGTGTGATCTCTCATCTACCCTGTCCAGTAGCCTCTAAGATATTTTGGTAAAGGGAGGTAAGGATAAGTAGTCTCTCTCCTCCCTTCTTTTTGGAACTTTTTTTTTACTTCATATTTCCTCAGGTCAGAGACAAATAGTGACTCTTGCTCTTCACCAGATATCTTGTATTCGCCTAGAAGATGGGAGGTCAGACTGCCATCACTTGCTCCAGAAACAGTTTGTGCATTTTTGTTGCTGGGTACTAGAGAATACAAAAATAGTGTTTAAACTGTGGATCAAAATCCAGGGATTCCTTCTCTGCCAAGTCAAAAGCTGCTTCCTCTGGGGTTCTCCTTCCCTCTCTAGAGCCTGCACTGCACAGTGAGTATGAAGTGTTGATTTATTTTTCCAGGGATAATGTACTTTGGTGATCATCCCACAATAGTGTAAGTACTACCCAAGTCTGCTAAGTCACTATTCATTAAATGTATCTAAAGTAGACTCTCCTTTTTATTGTTTTGAAAGGGAAGGACTTGAGCTGTTGATTTCGTTTTCATTTTTCACAATGAGTACTTAATACTACTACCTGCTGTTAAAATTCTTTCATGAACTAAACCATCAGCTGTTTAAATCACCACCATTCTGTTGAAGCCTGGCAAAACATTGCCAGTGTAAAACATTGAACAACATGGTCCCATCTAACTCTTTCAAGTATTCAGAAAACCATATTACTAAAAAATTAACTAAGAGCTATAGAGCATATCCTTGAGGAGTACACCCATAAGAAATCAGGTTCATAAATGATTGAGATGGGGAGCAAGACTGAAAAGTTGACAGGAATCAGGTTTTACTCCAAGATTACAACTAGTTGTACAAACGTCTATGAGATGATGCCTTTCCATATAAACAATGAAGCATGTCTGGTGTATGTCTCACAGTATTAATGGAATCATGTGAATAGGCTCATCACACAACAAACATCAGAAAATTAATTGAAAGTTTGCTAGGACCCTTTTTGCAGGTAAAACCCACCAGAGTAAATAAATAGACAAATACAGAACACTACAGAACGCTGTCATGGCAAGAATGATGTATGCTAGAGTGTTTCAGTTGCTAAAGACTTTAATGTTCATTATGGCAAGCATTTACAGCCAGCCTATACATGGCAAGATTAAACTTGCGCTGTGCTGCATAATCCAGTTAGTACATGGGCTGTGCATACTCACAGTCCTGCTCACTCTACCCCCAGACCTGTTGCACCATTACGTGATTTTGTAATTGGCTTATTTGCTAAAAATTAGCTCCAAGTAAAATCAATGACCTTGCTAGAGCAATGGGTATGTGTCTTCTTATTCCCAATCATTCGTCTTTCACGTATTCTGACTCTCAATGAAGCCTGGATCTACTTTTGCAGAAAACAGTTATGTACCTTTATCTAAGCACAATGTACAATGAAGCCAGTAGTCTGTGTCATTGCTGCATTTTCTGGGTCATGACATGATGGGGTTTTCACGATGTGTGCTGCGGTTAATGGTACTGGGATCATTTTTTTCTTAAGCCCTCAGCAGTTTTGGTTCTTGAAGCTATATCTGAATGTAAACAAGCAAGTCAAGAATGAGGAGATAAGTTACACATCTCTAATTTCCACTGTGGTGGTCAGGGAATGGATGGAAGTTATGAGCTGCATACACAAGAGGCATGTAGCTCAGTAGATAGAAATCAATTTATAGTGTTAACAAAATGTGTATATCAGGTATGACAGCTTTTCATATTTTCATTCTCTCTCCAACCCTCTTTCTTCCTACAAGCAAGTAAAGAAAGCTGATCTGCCATTGATATCTCTGATGATGCTTTTCTTTGCTAGGCAAACAAAGACTTAAAGTTACCATGGAAATACCCAAATCTCTCAGTTTATGCATTCATCAAAAAAGGATCATCAGATTATATTGATAGAGTGCACACTGTCTTTCTCTAGATATTTGTCACAAGACTTAATGTCAAAGAAAAAGAAGAATGGGGTGCACTATTCATTAGTGTCATGTCCATTGATCAGAGTGTAAATGACCCATTTCTCATTTTAGTGATGGTCAAAGTGGAAATCACACTCTGTAAAA
>VXAV01003761.1:169983-180522 GCA_013399715.1 Alectura lathami | reverse complement strand
GTTTCTTCTTTTTGTAATTGTTCATCTCTGTATTATTCCTGTAATAAAGTAAGAAATCTAATCTTTTCATCTTTTTGTTAGTTCCTATTATTTTCTATAAAGAACAGTGAAAGCGGTTAGCAGCAGACATCAGGATTTCTCCAGTTTTTTTTTTAACTTCTTGTGTGCAAAAGCTTTTGGCTAAATAGCAATAGATTACTTAATAAAAATGGAAATCATTAGGTTTTTACTCTACATCAGTGACCACTTTGGCTCTAATGATTGCATGGCTTGTTTCTCAAAAGCAACAAATTCTTGATTTGCTCTCAGATATCTGACAAAGTGTGTAGATAGGCTGAATGTGTAGTGTTTTTATTTATTTTGTACAGGAATTGTTACAGTCAGACTAGCTGGTAAATTTGCATAATTCTCTGTGATCTACTGAATTTTGAGACAAGGAGTTTATTTACATTGATATCTGCAGGCACATTTTTTGGGGGGATTAAAATTTTCATGTTTGTATGTTTTATCTCTAACTATTCTTTCCCTTATGATGTCCTGTGAAGTGTTGAGCATGCCTCCTTGAAAACTCAGACTATCAAAGTGAGTGCTCAAGGGAAGACACCTTTGAATATGATGAGTAACAACTGAAAAAAAATATGCAGTAATCTACTCTGATAATTTGCTTGAAAGCAGAAAACTGAGGAAATTGAGAACATTGATGTTTTTCTGATTTGCAGTATAGGGCCTCGCTCTGAGGCAGGGTTCTTCCTATTCAGTGTCAAGGTGGTCTTGTTCTTCACACCCTGGGTTCAGATGCTGCTGACCCTCTGAAGTTCAATGAAAGTTCAGGATCTGTTCTTGGACACAGGATAGCAGAGCATTGCTAAAGGACTTGCACATGAGCCTTACTGTTTTCATCTGCAGAAAGCATTCCCATGCAGAACTGTCCTGGGTGGAGCATGAGGTTTCGGCACTGAGCAGGGAATGTCAGTGTCCGCGTTATTAGCAAAGTCAGGCAGATATGGGCAGGGATCACATTTGGTTTTGGAGTGAAAGCGTGGCAGAAGACTTCAAAATGCTGACCTTTATAAATGGCCCAAGAAATTTCATCCTTCACTCTTGAATCCTCTAATAGCCCATAATACTCTACATTTCAGGGCTTTTCACTTATTTTCCTCCACCAGAAAAAATGTAGGTGTTTTCTGTATGCAAGGAGCTCTGACATTGTTACAGCTGTTATAGAGAGGAAAAAGGAATTTTATCACAGGCTGGACCATGTGCTGCACAGCTGGAGCTCCATCTGAGTCTAGAGAGTCTGGTGTCACACCTTCAGCTTCTACTTCAACAGAGCTGTAGTAGTGTGGGAAAATGTGACTGATTTTCCCATCTCTAGCAGACTTCTTGTGAGCTGAAGACAGAGTGATTGCTTACAAGACTGGCTGGACAGTGGAACCTTCATGGTAGTGAGGCAAACAAACCATATTATAGGAGCAATATTTAACACTGTTGTAATGGAAGTTAATCTAAAAGCAATAAGCAGTCCTGTTTACAGTAGCATTGTTTTTAATAAATGCTCAGTAAAAGGAGGGAAACAAGAAGCAGTGCAATAAAATGAAACCTAGATATTACATTTAGATAAATAGATGTTATATTTTGGGCCAGGTATTGACCTTATTCATTATGGTTCACTGATCTTGTTCCTTGATCATATGAGCTGTGCTAATTGATGCAAATACATTTCCTGTAAGTGAACTCAGAAACCATTTGTCATGGCTAAGTTGGTGGTAACATACACAGCCGTCGGTAGGAATGGCAGCTTAATGACTTCCACTTCGATAACCCTGTTATTTTGCAGAGATACTTAATAATAGCACTCTGGTTCCTATCAAAAAACAATTTAGCAAATTTATTGTTGTAAGAAGGATGTTAACGATGTAAAATTGTTCAGTACGAATCACTCAGAGGCTGTGTTGGATTCACTCTTAGCACTGATAGCAACATGAAGAATCACATTGTTTTGAACAAGTGTTAAAATTCCTGGAAAATTCTGTGAATTTTGGGTGAAGCAGTAAAAATATATCTATTAGTCTTATTCCTTCACTTAGCCTGCTGCTGCAGAGTGCCCAAGGTTATGTAAGAACAGGGAAACTTTCCTTAAAAAAACCCAGAACTTCCAGTGAACATATCAGAGCTTGACTACTGACTCGGCTCTTCCATTCAGATTTGACACTGTGATTGTTTCTTTGTTATGTGCTGATTCCAGGGGTTTAAAAAAAAAATATATATATATAGAGGACATCATCACCTCCTCTTAGTGCTGTGTTGCTTCACAGGTTGCAAGATTCTGCCTGTTTTGGGGCAGTTTGGCTTATTTTCTCGTCAGTCCTGTGCCAGCTTTGAAAATGAAAGGCTCATGATGGTATAAACTTCTAGGGTAAACAGCCAAGGTGCAGATATGTTGCTACATTTTGACATGCTGAAGGCTTCTAATCACATCAAAACTGTTTTCTTTATTTCATTTATTGGCACACCTCTGCACAGCCCAATAGTGTGGTCAGTGAGGGAGAAAATCTGACTTTCACAAGTGCAAGAACAGAAATAAAGGCCTAGTGGACTAGATACCATCCCCGTGTTTCTTCTTGCCTGATCTATGTGATTTCAGAAAGGAGCAAAAGGCGAGGGGTCTTCTGTGTGCCCAAGATTTGGCAGATTGCAGTCACGTTTCCTTGTCAACATTTGGAGCTAAGGTGGGCTGAGATTATCCACAAATCTTATTTTCTCTTGTCATAGATGATTTTAAGAGCCTTCTGGAAGGATTACAAGGACTTTGTTCTGTCTTCTGTGTTGAGTTCTGATCATGTGGCATTGCCACACAGCAAGAGGGATAAAGGAGGCTGCTGTGCCTGGCACAACGCATTCTGGTCTGCCTGTCTAGCAGTGTTGCTTTTACATATTTTAGATAACACTTCACTGCCAGAAAAATTTTCTTGGCTGACTTTTGTATTAGCAAAACTCTGTCTTTCGCTATAAAAAGCAATTTCAGTAATTTATCTGAGGAAACTAAGCTTGTGTTCCAGAGGAAACCTTACAGTTTCAAATACCAGTTAAACAATCCAGTTGAAGTACACAGTAAAATCTTCATCAAGCAAAGGCTATTGCCGTGAACATTGCAACGCAATGAATGTTCCCTGGAGCATCATAAATCCATTTCTCCACAGTAGAACTTTAACCTGCCCTGTGGAAAAATCTGACATTCTTCTGTCCAAAAGACCTTTACCATGGAGTTGGTAATATCTGGTACTAAAAGCATCCTGTCAATGTAGCTGCTTGTCCTAGTCAAGACCAAAACCCGCTCAGTTCATGTCAGGTGGAGATGATAAAAAGGAGAGGCAATCTTGGAGATAACTGAGCATCTGTGCAGAGCATAAACAAAATATATCTAGGAAATTATCAAACTTAAAGTACATTGCTAAAGAAAGTTTGAAATAATAATAAAAAAAAAAAAATCATTAAGAAATAGTAAATGTATGAGAAATGAAAAGAGGTTTAAGGGAAAATTCCCTGATGGTCAGCAGTATCTGGAGTGACATGGTTTAAAGACATGCTCTGGAGCGGAAATCCTTGCCATGCACCAAGACATGTAGCTGTTGCCAAAGCAGCCCCTGATGCTGCAGCTGCATATGTGGGATGTCATGGTGAGATTCAGGCCTGTAGCTGAGCAGGGGCACAGCCAAGGCTGACATCCCATTACTAGATGTAGAGAAAGGACTGGGTGACTCCAAGCTGTGTGTTTGTGCATCCACACGCTAACCCCAAACTCCGTGTGTGTCTGAGTTACTCATGGTATCACAGGGATGGGCTCTGTAGTACAGCAGCCTGCTAGGGCTGTCCTACGTGTTCAACACTGTACCCCTGTTTCCCTGGTGATACAGTGCAATAGCCCACCAGCCCCCAGCATGCTGTGCTTCTCCTGTCCAGGACTTCTGCGGGGGGGGGAATGGGGATAGGAAAAGAGACAAACATCTGTATTAGGAACTCCTTTCGTCAAAGATTGTGTCTTTTGTTCATTACGTACCGGTGGCTTTTATTTCATTTGTATTGTTTAATCCTTGCTTTAAATATCCTTTATGCCACTATGTCCTTTCTAACTTTGTTGTTTGATTTTTATTCATCTGGCTTTTAACCAAGCACATTGAGAAGTCTCCAGACCTTAACCCTGTGAGAGTTTCTCTAAATCAAAATTTGCGTGGATGATTTCCAAAACTGATTTGAGATTGGTCCTATAGATACCTGTTTTGCTCTTTGTAAGAAGTGGGGAGTAAATGAGAATCTAATTCTTGTGTAATCTTGGCATTATAATTTTTCTGGGTCTAGTTTTTCATTGTTATCAATTAGGTATTTACACTTCATTGAAAATTCACAACAGATGAGGATCTGGATTTAGATCTTTAAAATATCCCACTGTAAAACTTTGTTTCTTAGTGACTAAGTTCAAGAATCTTTGGGAAGTGTTACATTTTTCATCTTTTATCTGGCCTGTACGAGAGAGAATATTATTCACATCCAAATATATTAAATGATGAGAGTCCTATCTTTGTGTGCTGTGTTGAACCAAACAAATGTGAAATACTGGAACTTAGGAATGAACTGATCACAGGGCCGATTTACTGTGTTTTCATGTTCAAAGCACACCTTTAAACTTTTAGCACCTTAAAAATTTCTAGCTATTATCTAGAGAATAGCTTTAGATTTATCTTGGGAAAAATCTAGCACTGAATGGTGTTGGCACATGAACTAGGAATACAATAAAATCCAATACATTTTAAAAATTCTAAATATTCCATAATTATGCTTCTACTTTACTGCATTTCCTGAGAAATTCAACATGAACACTAAAAGAGTATAAAAAGTTAGTATTTCTGCTAAAGGGATATTTTATTAGGCTTTGCTGTTTTGCTTGCTGTGCCATTAGCATATTAATAGCTAAGTATTTTAAGAACAGTGAAATACAAGTCTCTGTACTGTACAAGATAATGTGAGAAATTAAAAACAGTGGATTCTCTGTCTCCCTCTGAGCTCTAGGTGGCTGTAGCATGTGACCTCATGCTCATGCCATGGTCCATGGCTATAAAAATACCCTATCCTTTAAACATAGAGGTTACCTTGAATAACCCATCCCTACACAGAGTTATATTGCTAGCTTTCCAAATCATACAAATTACTCTGAAGTGAAACCGCAATGGAAACAGTCCAAATTCGCATTCTTGGCTCAGCTAGTCATACCCATAGTTACTTGCCAGTTCCCTTTTCCTTGAATTTTCAGGGTAGTTTATAAAAATGTTTATATGTGTCACATTGAACACTGTAACCGATGATATTTTCACATTTATTGCTTGCTGCTACCAAGGTAGTGTTAAGAAGGAACTAATTAATGTAAGTCCAGGAGCACATCTATAGATGAAATTTATTATGTTTAACAGAACTGGGTTTTATTTTGTTTGTATGCTCCTTGTAGTGAAGGTTAGAATTCTATACTCGGAAAATATATAGGAATATATGTTTTGGAAAATATATAGGAATCAAAAGTTGGAAAACATATCTTTGTGAGGTACCACAAGGTATCTTCTTGTAGTTCTGAGCCTCAACTGGTCACTCAGGAATTTCTGGGCCATTAAAATACTTTGCAGGAGGTGTTTGTTGAAAACTGATTTCAATGCAGGGTAAATTAAATTATCAGAATACCTTATCTGTATTAGATATATTTCAGGAGGGGGAATATTGACAAAAATGGGAAAGTACTCCAAAATATCTACATACTTGATGTAGATTTTGGTAGATGGTAATTCAATGCATATGTATTGCAGTTTATATTGTTCTGTACAGCACCCTATTAAAGAAACTTCATTGCTCCATGGCAGTTGAGCGTGCAAATCTAGTCTTAACACCAAGTATTTGGCAGATGAAAGCAAAGATTCAGAAAAAATACTCTATGAACAGGAAAGACGAAGAAGGTTTCAAAAAACGCCCAAATGTCAAGGAGAAACTTTCTGGTAGGCTCAAATGAGAGAGGTAAGCAGCATCCATGTTGCTTAAGACATGTAGAAGAAGCTAAGGATCGGATTATGTTATCCTTCTGTAGCTGGCATGTCCCATGCGTCCTCAAACAAATCTATTAGAAGCCAGTTGGATTAGGAAAAGAGGATGTTACTCTGCAGAGGTAAATGTATCATAATTTCACAATTAAATAGTAAATCCTCTGAAGGATTTTTTCTACAGTATTTTGGAACTGATATGTTATTACTGTTGTTAACCATAACAGACTTTCTAGTAGGTTTGAATCATAGAGTGAACTACTTCCTCCTGTGAAGGAAGATAGTATAATTCCAGATACTGATAAATGAAACACTTTTTGGTTTAATCTCAGTGTTCGATTTCCTCTCTCTTAATGGAAAGGACAGATGTATTGGTAATTTCAACAGTCGCTGCTTCAGGTTACACTGCAGTCTGTTCTGGGACTTTTTCTGCCTCAGAATAACGATATATACAGTGACTTCTTGAGTGGTCTGAATCTGCACATGGAAACACTACCTTGGATTCTGAGCATTGCAGACTTAATGCAACCTTCTGGTATCAACCACTTATGCATATTTGTACTTCTATGAACATTTGGATGATAGTTGTTCTTTATTAAAAAAAAAAAAAAATCCCATGTGAATATGGTTATTCATTCATGATTAAAAATTATTTTCTATTAAATTATTCAGATAAAATAGGGAATACTTCAGCTGGAAGGGATCTTCAAAGACCATTGAGTCCAGCTGCCTGACGACTTCAGGGCTGAACAAAAATTAAAGCATACTATTTGAGGGCACNGACCACCCCTGTGGTAAAGAAATCTTCCTAATGCCCAGTGTAAACCTCCCCTGACACAGCTTTGTGCCGTTCCCTCATTTCCCCTCCTCAGGAAGTTGGAGCTAACTCCACAGTTAAAAAATCTATATATATAGACTAGAAACAACAACAACAAACTCCATATTACTTGAATGACAAGTAATACAACATGAAGTGTGAAACAGTCCAAATATTTCACAAATTCTTTGGGTAAAGTTTGTTCATCTACAGCCATTTCCCATAGCTCAATGAAGCTGAGAGATTCTGGGGCTTTGGTTCAGGTAATTTAATTGTCTAGTCCACAATTAGAATTAAAAACATAATAGTAGTCTGCCTGGAAACAGCTGGTAATTGGAAAGAGAGCTGAATTTGTCAGCACTGATTTGACCGGTTGTACAGGTTACATGTTGTACGTGTTGTAAATGACATTTCTTCCCTTCCATGAGAGATTATAGAGTTCTTCCACTGAATGTTAAATGCAACACAGCACAGTAATTTATTATTGCATGTAAATAGATTGTTTTCCGATTACTTTATCAAAACCCTGTTCTAGTTTCACGGTAGATACATATTTCTGACAAATGGAGTTATGTTCAACTAAATAACTTAAGATTTGTCTGTTGATCAGAGGAGAAGCCCTTATCAGGAGAATGACAACAAAAATTATCTTCACTGAAACTATAGTTGTTTTTATTTATATTTAGCTTAGGAATTATTTGTTTTCTACAAAGTGCATTTTATAAGTAGTTAATGGTGAACTCGGGTTAGGCATCCAATTTCATAGTTCCTATGACAGATCTAACTTCTATGGTAACAAACTTATATGAACCTTATGGAGGAGATGATTAAATTCTCATGCTTTTTTTATATCCTGTTTACAGGTCAAATATCTCCTCTGAATTTATTTGCATTTCCAAAAGTCTGTCTGCCTGAGAACTGTGCTGAATCCTCAGCTACAGCTGTGCACTCCAGTGTGATAGCACAGACACCTCCTTTGCCTGCGAGATTTAAGTGCTGCTGTTCTTGCACTTTCTCAGGTTTCCCTTTTAAGGTAGCAGGAGCCAGGAGCTCATGGTCATTCCCCTGTTTCCCACACTATGTGTGTCTACCTTTTTCTTTTTTTTTTCTCTCTGAGAAACAAGATGGAAAACAAGCTATAGTAATCAGTCCTGTTTGTAAGCTGAGCTGTGACATTGTCAAGACACAAGTCCTTTTCTGATCTGAGGCTTGCATGTCCTTCCTTTAACTTTTGTGGTTCACAGGCTCTGATACTAGATGTTCATAAATGACCTGTTAGTCACCTCTTGGGTCCTTTTTTTTTTTTTTTTTTTTTTTTCCCAAAAAGTTGTTTTCTGTTCTTTTTCTTCCCACTTGTTGCATTTGCCCTGAGCAAGTACCTCTGGAGCCTAGCCAGCCTGTAGTAAAGATACGGTGGCCTCAGGTTCCTTCTAATATTCCTGTCTTTTGTATTTTGTATTTTATTTTTTGTATTTTGGTTTATGGAGAGAAGTGAAAGGAATTACTGTTTGGTATGTCTCAGCCCTGGCCAGTGTCTCTCAGTGCTTCTGTTATTCAGGCAGTTATAAAAACTGGAAAGGCTTTCCTATTGTCATTGAAATGGGGAGAAAAAACAAAACAAAACAAAACAAAAAAACCAGAGCATAAAGGTGACTTAATAAAGTCTATTGTGAAGCACAACAAAAAATTGGAATGCTACAAAATCAGTTTTGTTACAAATTATTTTTTCCCCTTAGCGATGAGATCTGTAGTTTACTGCCATGAGATGCAGAGAGTTCTTATTTCTCTCAGTCTCATGGAAATTAGTTCAAATCCAGATTTGGATTCCTAAGGTCAGTTAGAAAAAAAATGGTGTAGGAGGATGCTGAGAGTCTCACTACTGTCCACTGCACTGCTAGGGTGAAAAGATGCATAACAGGCTGCATGTGAGCAGAATCCTCTCCTGTATTTCATGCTCCTGCTATTACCATTTCTTGACAGTATTAGCTGCCATGATCCTGTGTGCTGTAGTTTCTTTTCCACAACTTTTCAGATTGTGACTTTTCTTACACGGGCTGGCACAGGATTTTGCCTTTATGATATACCCATAATGGTCTGTAATCCACTGAATAGTCTGGAAGCGCTCAAGTTTACACTGAATGTCCAGTGTTCACCTGTGGGCACGTGGTCTTAGACATGACTGGTTTTGCAAGCACCAATTTTGCAGTAAAGCAATATTTGGTAGAATTAAATGCTGAAGTGCTAGAATATCAGTGCTTCATTATGATGCTTAACAATAATAAAAAAGACAGATTGATGCATCTTTGATTAGTTGTGAAACTAGAAATGGTGATGGCATTGTTGATGATACATAAGCTGTCTGCTAGAAGTGACTGTGTATTATCTCTTACATGTCTTTTTCTTTAGTTTAACATTGAACAAATACTTTCATTCTCTTGTTATTTATGAAAATTCTCTTTCTGCTATTAAGGACAATGTTTTACATTGGCAGGCTTCTCAGGATCAATGCACTGCTTCAGTCAACAGCCTGTGATCTAACGGATGGGCAGGGCATAACCTGGCTCATTGCAAAGAAGCACCCTTACTGGGATAATTAAAACGTAGAACTCAAAGCGAGTAATGGAAAACCTGAAGTCAAAATGATCTCATCTGTGCATGCCCCATTATCAGAAATGGAAGGTGGTTGAATATTTGCCTGTCACAATTTTTCTACTGGTAATTATCGTGTCAAGACTGAAGATATTCTATCCACAGGGAGTTAGTGGATACTGTGCTTTTTTAAATATTCTGTATGCATGGTAAGACTTCCTTCTCTGTTAGCTTGCTTATCATTTTGACTATTTCTTTTGAAGTAAGAAACAGATGGCAGCATTCACTGTAATAACTGCTGAAAAACATGCCAGCCAATTAGAGAGGCTTCAACTGACTGAAAACCTGGAACCTTTTCCAATATTTTGGTGGTTTTTTCCCCCCTGTGAATCTAGAGGAAATTTTTTATTTATCATTTCTTTAATAGAATCATAAAATTAGAGATTAAAGGAATGTTGTCATTAAATCTCTAGTAATGAACCTGAAAAAAAAGAAAAAGCTGGAATAGAGTTTATAGATTTTTTTTCTCCAAAAGTTCATTATTGTCTGTCAAGAAATAAGAAACTGAAAAAGCAAATAGCCTTGTTAATGTGAATCCTGTCCCTCAGATGAATGTCCTAGTGTTAACTGCTTTGTATACTGTTTTTGAATATCCCCTAATCCTTCAAACTCCAGCACATCAAACTCTACATCTTCCCATACCTGGTGCTGCAGATATCCCAGGCCTTTAAATAACTCTTTCTTAAATCCCTTATTAAGTGTCATGTTTCAGAAACTCTGAGATTGAGATTGTCATTCCGCCTGTTCACTTCTCAGCCACATTCTGTGCTAGGTTCCCCACTCAGCTTTGGGAAGACTTCTTCATCAGGGAAGGTCACTGTTCTCTGAATTCCTTCCAAAATCAAGGTAAGTTTAACATGGTTTAGTTCTTTCTTTTTGAGTCATCAAAGTTAGACGTCACTTCTGGATGTGGAGGTCATTACCTATATGCTCCTTGTGGGGGATCATACACCTCTACATCCCTTTACTCCTTTTAGCAATCAGTGTTATTGAGACTAT
>VXAV01003761.1:148854-158855 GCA_013399715.1 Alectura lathami | reverse complement strand
ATATTAAAAAAAAAAAAAAAAAAAAAAAAAAAAAAAAACAGACCACAGGAATCATTTCATATTTTAATTTAAGGACTGTGGAAGTATTTGGATGCCAGTGATTATTCCATTCTTTCAGCCCCTGTGGGTATACCACGTTTTGGAGGACTACTATGTACCCTTAGAAGAATCACTTTCCTGTTACTTGTGTATCAGAAAATGTGAATGAAGAGAACTGTGGCTGTCTAAGAGCCTCAGGCTTAGTTGCATTTCCATAGGGGTCATTTGTGTACTGTGAGTTGGCAGGAGTAAAAGGCCAGGCACTCAGTATAACCAAAATGACTTCAGCAGCATTGTGCATTGCCTGGCTCCAGCAGTCAAGGACGCGATCATAAAAAGAGCTGTGCTTCATTGCAGAAACAAGCATTAGAGCAGCCACGGTATCAGGCTCTCTGACTTCTTCCTCTTCCAGTGTATCCCAGTGTCTTCCACTGTGTTTATGCTAGGAGCGGCTGCTGCATGGTGTGACACAAAATAAACTGCATCCGTCCTTTTAGTCTCGCATGCAAATTATACGTGTCGCCTTGATATAGCTGGTTAGTGGCACAGTTAGAGGGTAATAGCTCCCATTAGCATTTTTGCTTTCAAGCAAAGCTTTAAGACAGATTCTCAGAAATCTTTTGCATCTTTCTCACATTTGCAGTGGCACAGTGCTGTCCAGTCTTCACAGTTTTGCTCCCAGCTGGGGGACTAACGTTTGTCAAATTGTGGTAACATATCAAGAGTTAATTCAGAGTCGTTTGTTCTTTCTCTTCGAGTGTCTTTTCATAGGTCGCAGCCATCGGCTGATCTCTCACCAGGCACTGAAGTTCACTCAGCTTTAGCTGAGCATGGCTCTTCTGCTTCCTTGTTCTTTTCATTTGAAAGCAGAGCTCTTTCATGTTTCATGTTTTGTGCAGTATGCAATGCTCAGGTGTCTGTAACCCCACTGCCTAATTAACAGCAAATTACTAAGAATATTGCAAAGCTTCTGAATCAACTATAACCCTGCACAGATCTGTCATCTGCCTGGTTTCTGTTTGCTGACACCCACTGTTTGCAAGTACAAGATGAACGTTGAGGGTGAGAAGCTCTCAGACTTGTCTGAATTAAGGGACTAAACGCCTGGGGCAGGAGGGGCATTACAGAAGTGTGTGAATTCCCTCACGATGTAAATTCGTAATCATTTTCTCAACTTCTAAAAGCTGTAGCTCCTCTGAAGCTTCAGAAGCTCTGTTCTCCCTATTAGAAGACAGTTTTTGCTCTCCGTACTGTGTACGTTGCTCAGTGACGGTGTGTTGAGTTTAAAATTTCTTGCAAGAGATGTCTCTTATTCTGTGTCCAATTGCACTTGGCTATGTATAACAAAAACTTCCCTGAATCCTACCTAGACTTTTACAGGCTGAGAAGATTGTTCCTTATAGGCAGAGTCCTCTGTTCTATGGCTGTGAAGACCAGAAAAGAGACATCATAGCGGTAATGTGAATTCTTTCTGCCCCTGAGAGAGGTAAAAAGAAAAATACCCAAGGGAGAAGCAGAGCTGAGATGTTTGTTCTGGACTTTTAGGTTGATATTTGCCACTTTTACATGTTTGCAGGATCACGATGTACATAACGTACTAGGCAAATGTTTAAAGCTGTAGCTGAAGCCTTTGTGTTACGTTACACAATGATGCTGCATTTGATTTCTCCTGTAAGACATTTGGCATCTTTCCAAAATGTCTTGGCCAGCTTTTGGCTCAAAGCAATTGCTTTTAGTTGCTGAGACTGACCAAAAGGACGTTGCCTTCTTCAGTAGCTTAACTGTGAGGTATGATGGATCACTTTACTACTGTCAAAGAATGGATTTTTTTTCACTCCATTGGCAGCATCTTTGATCCTGGATCATGTTGCTTGGCCCTGCCTCTGCTCACTGGGACAGAAGAAGGGGAGGGAAGAGAAATTCTGTCTTTTTGTGGTGAAATTTCTTAGTTCTATTGAGAAGTAAACAAATGTTTGGTCCCATTAGGAAATTAACTCTGTGACTTGACTGACATCTTGCTGGAAGAGTAAAGAATGGAATACAGAGTGGAATATCTGACAACGTAGATTTCTTGTGAAAAATTGAAGTATTGGATAGCACCCAAATGTAAAACTTTGCGGTGACTAAAAACTGAAGTGTTCTTAAAATTGGCTTCATCTAATGTGTTACAAGTGGAGTTTTCAGCTGTAGCCTGAAAAAGCTAAAAATTCTGTCTCATTCAGACAATAATTTAGGGAGATTTCAACCCCTCACCTTCATGTTGAATTCATCCTCTTTGATTAGGGCTTGATTATCTTTCCAAATCAGTTTTATGTAAGGGTAATACCATTGATTTTACCGAGTGATTGACACTGGGGCAACATCTCCATTCTCTCTCCTGCTCCTGCAGAAAGGTTTTATCTGAGAAGCTTTCAGAGGGACCCATGCTATGAGAGTACCCACAGTGTGTAATTCACAGGGCTGAGGGGTCTGTGACTAGGCCCAGCTTGCCCTGAACAGCCGTCACACAGAGGAATTGGGGAGCAAGCATCAACCTGGGGGCCCCTTGGCTTGTGCCCCCTCACAGCCTCGCCATGCCAGTGCTAGTGTCTGCACCAGCCAATTGCAGCGCTTTGCTCCATACCACTCGCTGCCATCACTTGCTGCCATCACCACGATGCTGCTGTCCCACGCAGGGTTTTGCTGTGTTTGCTCTGGCTGGATCTCCAGAACAACGCCTTTGGGAACATGGGGCTTGGGGTGATCATGAAGTTTTACTTGAGTAAAGAGGCATGTTTATTTTTCAGGGTGCGTCTCTGCAGCCAACAATGTGATGGCAGCTGTGGGGACTGAGCAGAGCTGCGTTAAACTGCCTGTGGGTGATGACAGGGGTGTATTCAAGGCCACACAGCGCTCACTAGGATTCTGCTGCCTTAGGACTCTGTTAGACCTTAGTTATTTTTTCACCTTGTGGACTTCTGTGCTGTCACAGCCACAACATGATCTGTGAGTACATCAGCTAAGGTACATCTGGGCGTGCTCCTGTCCCTGGGAGTCCTGCAGGGCTCCAGGGCCCCAGAGCTCCTACCTGGAGATGTGAGCTCTATGGGCCAGCGAGGTGAGTGCTCCCATCAGCAGGGCAGAGCCCCATAGCTTTGGTTTTGTTGTGGATTACTAAAACATGCACTGTCAAGAAAGCTTGAATAAGAATTTTACTGCTGCTTAGCTCCAATCTGTTTTATTCTGGAGTAATGCAATGCTGTGTTTTGGTAATAATAGCTCATTCCATGTTACTGTTCTGGGAGGATGGGTTCGTCCTTATGGCAGATGCCACTGGTTCCAAGAGCACCTGGACCCCAAAGCCAGGCTTGGTCTGCATTTCTCAAGCTGTTGAAAAAATCTTGGGTCTGAACATGTCGCACAAAGACTTGAAAACAAGGATGTGATTTTTTCAGTTCTGGTTCATTGCTATCAAATTTTATAAAAAGAAAAAAATCTAGAGCAAAAGCTGCTGTATATTTTTTCCAGATTCTTTTCAGGCTGTGTGCTTTGACTATGGAGTGCACTGCTTTTCTAAATGATACTTCTACAATCATGCAATTTTGGCTAAGTTACCTCCTGCTCTGTGCAACAGGGTTCTTTTTGGTGTGTTGATATGCACATATGGTGCATAGACAGTTGGTGAATTCTAAAGAAATGACCTTCAGGACTGACATTCTTCTATATTTTCATGTTTTTGTCATGCTGTGGTGGGTTTGTTCATTCCTCTTTCATCTCCTCTGAGTAAAAAACTCTGCAGTCTTCCAGACAGCGTCTCTCTCTCTCTCAGACCATCTGTTCCCAGATTACAGATTTCTCTGCATGAGTACCAGGTAACAGACGTGACTTCGCCCAATAACTACATCAAAAAGGCTTTCACACACTCTCTGCAATCTGTGAACATATGATCAGTCTAGGATAACATGTCGTGCCAAACACACACCAGAGAAATTTACATGCAGTAACAGAATGAACCCTGAAATCAGGTACTTGGCAAACCCAGACACAGCATTTCCTCTTCACATTTCAAAAAGGGACTGCTGTGCCTGCAAGGAAGTCTGTGTACCTGCCCTGGCACTTTTTCCCAGGGGAGAGAAGCATAACATGCATCTCTCAGGTTTTACTTAAAGGGAAACTGGTGGCATCACTGCCCTGTGTCAGCCCTTGAGGTCAGTCTGGGGACAATGTCTCATTACTGAGCTTGCCAAGTGATGGGAGTCACTAGAAAGAATATCATTTTCTAGCATCTTCACTGGATTCTGCCCATTTTGTGAGTAGGATATAGAGATAGGTATCTTACACACAGATGTGTGTATATAAAAGTATCTATAAATACATAATATATATCTAAGATCTTTTGTTCCCTTTCCTGTTTCATGTGAGTCCTAAAAGGACCATAATTAGACAGAATATTGAAGATTTTTTTGACTGGAGGGAGCTGCCACTCACTTTAATGACCATTGAGCACATGCCTGAAGCCTGTGATGCCCTTTTTTTCTTCAGTGGTTGAAACGCAAGAAGCTGGCTTAAAGTCTTGAGGGATCAAGTGTGGATGCCAAAGATAAACAAAGCATAAAGTAACAGTTTGTTGAGCTATCCTGTAATCTGCGGGCCAAGGTTAGTCTTCATCTCTGCTGCAGGGTACGTAGCGTACTATAGTCTAACAGATAATACGTTCATTTTTTGATAAGCGGTTGTTTGTGTTAAATATCTCGTTAGTCTGGTGTTCTCCAGTGATTTCTATGGAAATGGGAAGAAAGTCTTACACAAATTAGTATCCAAGAGAAAGTATTACAGAGGTAGTAAAGGAATTCATTACAAACCTTTAACTTTTTAGATGCCTTTTATAATATTATCTGCTACCACTTGGAATTCTGATGAGAAAGGGAGTTGGTCACCTGCTGTATAGCACTACAAGGAAAATAATTTGAGCAACTCAACCTGAGTGCAAAGAATTTTTTAAAAGGTGGGAGAACCTCAGTGTATTGTGTTTGTACATGCACTGGTTACCTCAGTGTATAGCAAAAGGAGGTAATGTTCAGGGAGTCACGATGAATTTTTGCATTCATTTATTATTAACGTGCCTCATATGGCATTGCCTGGGTCTTGGTTCCCAAGAGCCATCGTGCTTTATCATGGTTACAATGCAATAAAATCGGTAGAACAATATTTTGAGAAGCCTCAGATCCCATGCACCAGACACATCAGCATGTCTGTCCTGTATTGCACTGTGGTTGTGAGGAAGCAGTCTTTTTCCAAGACTCAGACAAAATGACAGTCAGTGTGTGCAGGTGGTGAGCTGCAGGCAAGGGAAGTATGTCTGTGTGCAGAACTGCTCATCTGGGAATCCATACCCACTGCTACGCACCTCAGTTAAGGGGCACGCTGTTTTGGGGTGGGCGTGTGTGTCTTCTGAATGCTTACAGTTGAAGGTTTTATTTTACATTTCATAGTGTAGACAACTTTTATCACCATACCATATGTGTATAAGTTAACAGCAAACTCACAGTTAAAATCTGACCTTGGTCTGATATTTCTCTGAGAGACGTCCACCACACCGAAAGAGTTCCTTTTGTGATTTTTGAGCAGAATTTTCCACAATGCCTAACAGCGGCTTGTGGGATCCTGAAGAGGATTGCATGTGTGCAGGACAGCAGTAGGAGGTGTATGGTAGGGTAATTAAGTGGCTAGGACCTCATGTCTCCTCGTGCTGTCGCAACATTTCAGTTGAATGAGTTTCAGGTGAAACTCAGGCTTCACCAGGAAAGTGAAGAAGGGATTTCTGAGAGCTGGGGCAGAGCCCCTGAGCTGTGTGTGCAGGGCTGAGTGCCCAGCATGGCAGTGTGGTGGGCTCAGCTTGGGCTGAGCCTGGGATGGCGACAGACCTCAGGCTCAGTGGGGAGTGCCAAAGAGGTAGGTGCTTCCTCCCTTCTCTGTCCAAAATTGGGATCATTTTCCCAGGGAGTCTGGCATTACTTTTTTCTTGAGCCTAGGGGGAGCAAATGCAAGATCCAGTAGGTTTCTGGTACACAGGACAGGACAACTTCTGGCTTCCAAGAAAGGTAATTCACTTGCGCAATCACAGCAGCAGACAGTTGCTGAACACACAGATGTGCTCAAGCATTTGAGTGCAAAATGTAGTCATAGTCTAGTATAAATGAGAAGATTTTGACTGTAAACAATTTATTCATCGCTATTCTTTCCTGAAAGATTAAGCAGGTCCCAGTTTGGAACAAGTCTCCAGTTATCCAAGGCTCCCACCTCTGATTTTGGAGAAAACAGAAAAAAAAAAAAATCATTTCAAGTCTGGAGTGGTAATATTTGTTAGAAAAATTGCTGTGTTCTGAAAATCAAAGTGGTCTTGGTGTGATTACCTCTGTGTGTGGAGATTTGTCTTCAGCGTTAGGCAGAAGGTGTTCAAATAAATGTTGACTCAGACTTCTGCATTCTCTCTCAAACTTCCAACATCTTAATTCTTTAGTTTGTGCAACTACTTCTGCAGCTTGGAACTAAATCTTCATTTTAATGCTCTTTTTTTTTGTTTGTTTCTTTCACTGCCTCATCCACATCTTTCGGCTTTAATGTTACAATAGCGTGTGGGAGGATTAGTTACACTGATTAAAAAAAAGAGAGAGAAAGAGAGAGAATGAATTAATCTAAAGGCCAGACACCTTCTTTAAGCAAAGTAGGGAGAATAATGTATATAATTAGGAACACTTCTGCTTAGTGTATGCTCTAAAGTAATATATTAGCCAACTAATTATTTTAAAATATTATTAATTGCCTTGAAATTGTTAGCTACTGCTGTTAATAGCCAATTAGGGCTACTTTTAAAAGGGAGTTATTTGCTGATAATGATCAAATTTTAGACGATCAGGGTTCCTAGCCACATTTGCTTTCATACTTTTTTGTTTATTTCATTTCATAATCTGTAATTCCTGTTTTCCATCCATAAAACAGAAGGGCAGAGAGATGAACCCACATTCTATTGGAAAAAAATAGAACAAAAGACCTTTTTCTCCTTTTTGATTCTTTGTGTATAAATACACTCAGTAAAATTTGCAATGGAGTGGAAGCCTATCTGCTTACTGCTCTGGGCATCGCTCTTTGCATTGCACCCATATTCTACAGCGGGGGAGCGTGACTGATAGCAGCACAGCCTCTGACTTATTCCTAGAAGTACTGTTTTTCCAGTTAGTGATCATGTTCTCAGAACAGCAATTACAGACACCACACACCTGTTTATTAAGCCCCTGTTCTGCAAGCTCTGTTCTCCTGTTTTTACATTTACTCCTTAAACTTTTCCATCCATTTTTCTTCCCTGCTGTTATAAATTAAATGGCTGGAGTGAGACTGGGGCTAGAAAAACCTTTTTTCTCTTCGGTAACGGGGAAGGGTGTGCATAGACATGCCCAATGGCTATCACAGCTCTTTTAGCAATGTTGCCTGTAGATTACCTTTTCCTCTCCCTGCCATGGCTGCATGTTTACAGAGGACTATGGCAAATGAATGAATACCAGAAGTATAGGTGGTTTGGTCATTTTTGCCCTTGATGGTGTGCTCATTGTGAGCAGCAAGATGGAATCCCTGCTTGAAAAAAAGAATATAGGAAATCCAGCGCTTTCCCAGTCCTGCACATGGCAGGATGTGATCCCAGTTTAGCCTGTCCTATCTAGAAGTAATCTGGATGAGATGTCCAGGGAACCTAAGGAATTTAGGGCTTACTGGTGATATTCTCACCCTCTTTAGGCCCTTTTGAGCATCCTACTTTTCATTTTCAGTGGTACTTCCTCTCTCACGGTAAGCTGTATGTCTCAGAGATCCTATGACCATGCCTGCAGATTCCTAGGGAGAAAATCAGATCCAGCAGAAACCCATAAGCAGTTGTCACAGCCATAACCCGGTCGTGTCTTGATAGAAATGGGGACAATCCATTGAATCAGCCAAGATGTTTCCACTTACAGCTTGGCTGGTTGTGATCCATTAACAGTTGTCTTATTTCTATTCACTAAAATTAGAAGGAAATTTTGAGTGAAAACTGTTCATACTGTCACTGACTGATGGGTTATAAACCATGCCTTAGCAATCTGTTGGAGCTCTTTGAAGAGGTCAGTAAGGAAGTGAATGAGGGTAAGCTAGCTGCTATACTTGTGTTTATAAAATAAGGATTTTTCTTTCTTTCCCATTCTTGGGTGCTATGTGGTATATCTGCTGGCCAACCAACAGATGACCATCTGGTCCAAGTGACTGAATCTGCCATGCCGAATAAAGCAATTTTAAAGTATGAATGAGACATCTAAGAATGAGACATCTCTGCAGTACTGGGGAAACCTGCAGCAAGCAGCTATAACAGCTGACATGTCCATGACACACAGTCTCACATACCTCAGAACAATTTGAGAAATATTTTTTGCTGACCAGGAGGAAAAGCTTTCAGAAATTGAGATAGTATTTTCCTTGTTGTGAATTTATTTCTAGTGGCTTCTAGACAGACCAAAGAAGAACAGAAATCTAGCTTCTGCATAAATGATGTTGCAAACTAAGTTACAAAGACTGTAGGATGATCAGCTCCGATTGCTCGTTGGTGGCTTCTTAATTTATGGCAATATACTGCTGAGGCAGATTGTAATTTTACCTTACAAAGCTCGTACTTTAAGGCATAAAGCTATAGAAATGACAACAAGTAAGCTACAGTACTAGTCCAGGAAATGTGCTGGCAGCGACGGGAGCAGCATTACTGTTATGGCTCAGGGAAAACAGTCCAGACATGATTTCTCTGCTTCTCCCATTGCAGCTGTACATTAGTAACAAATTAAAGCTCATTATCACTAGCTCAGCTGCTTGGACCCATGAGTTCCCTTGTGCTAGAGAGGGGCTGGGTGGTGTTTTATTATTAGGATTTGTCTTTTCTCCACCCTTTTTGAATTCTTCTCAGTTTCTCCAGAGAGAAAATACAGGAACAGTTGCATCCATTTGCTCCCAAGTTCCCAAACTGATGGTCTGGGTGGTGGGGAGGGTATGTTAGTACTGCCAGAGGTTGGTCCTCAGGTCCTTGGGTCTGCTACACTCACACAATACTTAGAACTGTAGTTTTAGTCGCATCATTGCTGCAGTAAAAGATGATTCTTTTACAAGACCTAAGGTGTGATCTGTAAACGTTGCCTTCCAAATAAATCCATTTTAAAATTCTGTAGCTTCAACTATATGTGCAATATATTATGGCTATATCCACATATATTGAATAATTGCATATCAACCTAGCGAGGTTTCACTGTAGTGTGCAGATTTGCTAAATATAAAAAGGGCTCTAGAATTCTGACCATCGGTAGGTTCAAAATACTGATGTTTCCACTTTCTCATTAATTATACTGTGTTAATTTCAAAACTTGTTTCGTTCATACTTGATATGGAGTTTTTTATTTTCTGTGCTGAAGGACATTTTGAAATTTGTGGCCAGAAATGAAAGAACATTTCAAAATGTTTCCTTTTTTTCCTAGAAAAGAAATGTAGGAATTTAGTCAGCTGTTATCAAGCAGACTGATTTGTACTTGTATTTAATTTCTCTGTACAGCCCCAACTCTGTTCTGGCATGCAGTGTTTATATATGTGTGTGTGTACATAATTGTTTGCTTTTTTGTGGAAACAGCCTTTTTAATGTTTATGTTTTTATGTTTATGCTTTTTTAGCTCCACCAATATTTTAGCCAATGAAAATTACCTCATTTCACATAAGGAAAGGGGAAATGCATTTTGAACATGTATCATGGAAGAATTGCTTTTTAATTAAACCCTTTAGCTGCAAAATTGTTCACAGAATGAGGTTTTAGATTATGCAGAATTAAATCTTATCTTGCTATATTGCATATACAGGTGTGGTGCTGTTGTTTGTCTGATTTTGCCTGGAATAAAATGGAATATTTTAAGGAGAATAAGAATTTTTTTTTT
>VXAV01003761.1:88751-110616 GCA_013399715.1 Alectura lathami | reverse complement strand
GTCTGAAAGCTGCAACATTTGCAAACTGTTTACTGCTGAGATGCAATGATGTGGTCTGAAACGCAGCAGCCTTAAGACTGAGCAAAACGGGATGTCAGAGACTAGGTCAAGCACAACCTATGATTTTTTTCTTTTATTATTATTATTATTTTAAAGCTAGAGCTTTATTATAAATTATTAAAAGCTAATTTCCAAAAAATCTCTTTGCTGTGTCTGTAAAGTATTTCGATAATCCTTTGCAGGAAGAGAAACGTNNNNCAGCAAGGTCCCAGTAGGTCAGACTGGCACATTGAGTTGCGTATCAAATGAAACTAGTATTCTGGAAAAGGGGTAGAAAGAGGAAGAGGGGTGTTAGTAAGGAGGTTGTTCAGGCCAGGAGGGTGGGCTACAGGAAAACAACAAGGAAAAAAATAGGATTGATGATTTGCAGGACACCTAGGGTATTTCTTTCAGGGGGTATTACTTCCACTTTTAACCAGAAACAAGAGCTAGTAGAAAAAAAAGCGGCAGGAGCTGACGGCTTTGTGCTGATCAAAGGGATGGAGCATTGAATGCCTGCCTTTGCTAGCTATTTATTAGAAAGAGAGAAGGACTCCTTTGCCATTCTACTTGGGAGAGAAGGGATTAAAGNCTTGGGAGAGAAGGGATTAAAGATCAAAAAAAAAAAGGGAACTGGCCTGACTTTTTTGTTCAGAAAATATTTCTTTTTTTTTTCCCCCCCTTTTTTTTTTGTGTGAGCCATGTTGTCCACTATAAGACAAAAACACCCTTTCTTTTCATAGTGTTGCTGCCTTTATTTTCTCAATGAGCAAAATTTCTAGTGATGAACANGGGATTCTATTAGGATCACCAGTTCACACAGATAACAACGAAAGGTGTTAAAATGCACTTCATTGGTGCAAGTGACCTCATGTTGTAAAAATGATTATCCCCAGCAGAACAGGGAAGGATTAAGGGGCCATGTCTACACCTGGGAAACTCTGTAAGTGTTTTATTAGCATTAATACATGTATTGATCAACACGTACAAAAAGCCCATCAGGATGGTGGCAAATGGCACACTGCATTAAACATACTCTTAAGTCAGTGAAATGTGATTGTCTTTACTCCTAGAATTGCAATAAAGCTGTTAAGCAGTTTCAATGAAATTAGGGAGTACTTACTTATATGATTGTGAATCATTGTTGGTTACCCGTCATGTGAAAAGAAACTGTTACCAAAATAAGATTCTCTCACTGCACAGACTTTGAAGAAGTGTGGGGAAAATTTTGTATTCTACCTCTAAACAATTGAACTACACATTTCACCTGAGTTTGATCACAGTGGTCCAAATGCTTATCTGTGTTCTCCCAACACGTCTGCTACACGGACCAGGAAGAGAGTTGCTTCCTCCCAGCATGAGTGAGAGTGAGGCTAGATGACAGTGCAAGTAAGGCTGAGGTAGACACTGGTAAAAAAAATGTTATTGACCAGACAAGTGAATAACTTGGCAGTGAATAGAATAGAACAGAACACAACACAACAGAATCGTTGGAAGGGACCTTCTGAGATGATCGAGTCCAACTGCCTGAGACCACTTCAGGGCTAACCAAAAGTTAAAGCACTGAGGGCATTATCCAGAAAGGCAAGGGGCACCAACCACCTTGCTAGGAAGACTGTTCCAGTCTTACACTAAATAAATTTTCCTAATGTCCAATATGAGCCTCCCCTGGTACAGCTTTGTGCCATTCCCACACACGGCGTTCAATTTAGTTGAACACTAAATTCTGTTTCAGCTTGACAGCAACCACAAGTATCAAAATGATACATATCCAAATACACATGATTTTAAAGCAAGATGTTTGATACTCCGTTACCAATGCTAGACTAGCAATTTAAATGCATAGTGAAAAACATCAGGGTCCTTTATGATCTACAACATTCAGCACTACCCAAACAAATCCTTAAGTGAAACAAGTCCTTAATTGGTAATTAGGAATTCAAATCTTGAAAAAATGTTCTAATATCTATCTGTGTTGTGGTCTTCTTTCAGCTATACTATATTTATTGACAATCGCCATACTAGCAGAGCATATAGGCAAGTCTTGGTAAAAACTACTTTAGCACCATGATAGCTTTGATAGTGAGACAAATTATTGACTTTATTGCTAAAAATATTACAGTTACACGTTCAAATCTTGTCAAGCAGTTGCCTCTTTCACTCCTGTATTAAAGATTTATTTTAGTGGATATCTGGAATATTGTGTATGTCTACCACCACAGCAGTGACACTTGTTATTTTGCTCATCAAAATGTCACCTGCCTATCAAGATAGCTAGGATAAGTAGGAGTGGGAAACTTCATTGAATCATGCACAGGCTTTTTTCTGCCAGCAGATGTATTATGAGAGGCACTTACACGGATGTGGAGTAACAACCAAAGTCAGCTTTCCTGACTACAAAATTAAAGGAATTAGCAGTTGCCTCAAAAGGACGTTTTAGAAATTGCTCCACAACATTAAGGGAGGGGTAGAAGGACTGTTAAACCAGTCAGTCCCTGACACTAGAGGATTGTTCTTATTGTAGCTAGTATTTGCAAAGGACTTTGAAGATGAAGAGGACTCTGTAAATGCTAAGCTTTTAGGTCCGGTAGCATTTTGAGCATGCTTAGCCAGAACACTTTGTTGCTCTAAAATCCTGAAGAAAATCTTAGCCAAGGGCCTAGTAAGCAGCCAGATGACAAAAGAGGCAGGAAATTGGGGTGCTAGATAAGTGGAAAGCAAATTCTAAACAGGGAGGGAAAGAAGAAATTAAGAGCCAAGCCTATAAAGATACAGTGAGGTTTTCAGAAATGACACCATTATGACAAATGATCAGCACTGTTTCAAATATACTGTATTTCTCCACCCATCCCTGAGTAGATCGTAAGGACCCTTCACCTCCTTGGAGTCAGATTTCATGCCAAAATGTCTGTGTTTCTAGTTTTGCAAGTGCTACTGCTAATTGAAACCACGTAATGTTGCAGTTCTGAAATAAAGCAGACAGGGCATCCCTGCTGAAAAGCAACCCAGCAGGACAAAACCTTTGTTCTCTTTTAAGATGAAATAACTCACAGAAATGTAGACTAAATCATTACAACCAAGTGTATCCAGAATTTCCTCCATACCATCCCCCTACCTATAATTTTCCTCGTTAGTTATCAAAGGACTTCACTTTTCTTGTAAACTGAAAACATTATGTTAATATGCGCTCTTGTCATTTCTAGGTGTATATCTTTTGCTTTTCCAGGGATCTTACATGGCACATATTGTGATCACCTGTGGGTAGGGTAGTTAATTAGCAGAGTCCAAGTCCTATTTGGTATAGATAAATAAGTCATTTATGTCAGAGTAATTTAAACTAGGAAAACGATCACAGCCACATGCAGTAATTTAACTCCCTCTGTTCAAGGCTGTTTAAGTAATTATATTTTAGTTGAATGTGTTCAGTAAGCTTTTACACTGCTTGTTTTCCTCAAGCATGTAGTCTCTGCTCCTTCTCAGCTCCCCTCCACCCTGTCTCTTTATCTTTCTGGGTATTGTTATCTGCATTCATCTAAGAGAAAGGTGCATGTGTCATTCTTTTGTTGACTATAAAATCTACAACATGCAAAAAGAGTTAGGAAGGCAGGAGTTTTGTGTGAATTCCATTGAGAAAACAAGTTGTATCCCCATACTTCTATTTGCCCTGAAAGAAAGGGGTAACATACAGACATCTGTTGTCAGGGCTGGGATGTCCAAGTGGATCACAGCAATATCTATGCATAAACATCACTTGACACCTGGTTTGGAAACCTCAAAAGCCACCCTCATCATCCTTAATTGCAATCATTTAGCAACAAACATGAACACCAGTGGAATGGGAAATATGGCTGTGGATCAGACCTGAAGTCCCTCAGTGAAAACATGTTCCTAGTCATTGTGGACGGAAAAACAAATAGTAGGATGTAACTGGTAACGTGTAAAAAACCCTGGTCAGTTGCAGCTTGGTAATGAAGGCCTCCAGAATGAGGACTTTCTGGGATGTAGAGACTTACAGAACTGTATATATATGTGTGTGTGTGTATGTATTTTTTTTTCTCTGAACAGACATTAGGAAAAATAAGTTTGCAGTAATATCAAGATTCCAGAAAAAGATTGCACAGTTTTGCAGTTGTAATCACAAAGTAGTAGACAAATAGGTATTTCCTTTCCAGTACTCCTACAAGTCTGACCTTTACTGATGCTATTAGTATTCCCAGTTAACTGTGTTCTTATCACACACGCAATACAGTTAAAAATCAGATAATCTCACACATTCTCAGCAGTTTCTGTCTGTCAGCTACAGATTATAAACCAAACATCAGACTTTTAACATTTATTCATGTTGGAAAATATTTTTGCATGTGTTTTTTCTCGACTAAAAATTCTTATTTTAGTATGTCAAATAATTTGGTACTTATGAAAAATTCTTTCCTGAACTTCAGTTATCTCCCTTGCAGGGAAGTACAAATTTCAAGTGACATCACTTTTAATTTCGGCAGCTGGTGGCAATCTAGTTATTTGTTTTCTTGAGTCCATGGCCCTTGGAGGCACACTAGTTAGTCCCTGAGTAGTGGAAAACCTTTTGTAAAATATGGGACTTTNAAAAAAAAAAAGAAAAAGAAGAAAAAAAGGAAAAAAAAAAGAAGAATTAGGCCTAAGAAGTTTAAGGATCAGCCTTTCTACTGGGCAATGAAAACCAAAGTGTACTGTAGAGGCATTAGTCTCAAACTTTGAGGAAGAAGTCAGGTATGTTGTTGCTTTCTCTCTGCTACACAAAAGACAGGTCATGCACTCTGCCAAGGGTTGCACATCGCTTGTCTAGGCTAATGGGTGAGTTATCAAAATACAAAATATATGACAGCCGTCAAGGAATTAATAGGCAGAATTATGAAGGCTGAGGAAGTCTTTGCAAACCCCCAAAATAGAGAGAAACCTCTGCTTGAATCATCATCTGTAGTGAATTGTTGTGGCATCTGCTGCTATGAGTCTAAAAGCAGAATGAATAGACAAAGAGGTTCAGATGAACAAGCTATGCTTAATCACCAAACAACAACAAAAAGGAACTCCTTAAAACCCTCTGTGAGATCATGCTCAAATTAGCTACACATTCAAGTTTTAGAGCAACAATTTCCTCACTTCTATTTATGGGAAAATTGTAGTATTTATATCAGCCACAGAACTTCCTGCATCACATGACACGGATGATTTTCTAATTGACTTACCCTCTGTATTGCTTCATGCACAGTTCCTTTGGATATTTTTTCACTGTGGATGTCAGTGAAAAGAATGTAAAGCTCTTCTCAAGGTCACCTCCTGGCTAACATTTTTGTGTGAAAAACAGAAAAATTAGCAGAACTTTCACGAAGCCTAAAAAAAAAAGTGTTTTGCCTTTGAGGTTCCATGTATTAATCTGAGTTATATCTATCTGCTTACTACCTTTTCTCAGTGAACAGTGGCAGAAAATCTGGACAAGCGTTTGATTTTTATGTAATATTTTTACATAGAAGTCATCCCACTAGACATAGGCAAGTGATATGTGTTGTCAGAAGCAGGTGAGTGTGTTTACTGGATAAGCAGAGCAGAGCAGTCGAGTTGTGGTTAGTGATAATTTACATAAAGCTCCAGACAATGACAACTTGTTTGAATGGGAAAAACTTGGCCAGGGACTCAAAGGGTAGTAGTATATCCGTAACTTTTTTCCTTCCCTTCTTTCCTCCCTCTCCAAACGTCTTTAGTTCTTGCAGCTGAGGGAATAGCAACCTGAATTTTGTTTTTCATCTCCTTAATATGCCTTTTTCTCATTCAGTCAGACATAAAGTACTGCACTTTGCTGCATAAAGGATGAAATATTGCAGAAGCATATTTCAAAGGTATTAGATGCCTATACATGTAGTTAGGAGCACTGCAGGAATTTTCAAAGGTGAAAGCAGAAGGTAGTCAATGAGTATTAGGAGCCTTTCTGTTCTTTTTCAGCTGCCTGCATGACTTCAGATAGAACCAAAAACATCTTGCTATAATTGAGGGTACTAGACCAACAACTATTTCTACAGGAGCACGGCTGAATCATTTTGGTTAAATTCAGAGGAAAGTAGAATAATAATTGGAAACAGTGGAGCTTCTACTATTTCTGAATAAGTACTGGGCCGTTGGAGTTTACACTGTTTACTGCAGAACGAGATGTATCTCTGGCACTGGTGGTAGAAGTCCCTGAGTACATTTCAACAGGGTTGCCTGTGAGGCCCCCAGATAACAATGTGCTTGTGGTGCATATTTAAATTCTGGGCATTAATGAAAATGTAGTTAGGCTCAAAAAAGCTCAGACCAGCAGCAATTAGTCTATAAATGCAAATAATGTTGAGTTGCTTCCTGAAATATCGCTGCTGAGAGATTAATTAACACTATGATATGGGTCTTTTCTGATAAAGCTATTCAGTTTTGGATGGAGCTTTACAGCAGCCGTTGAGAAAAAAGCATTTGGACATTTACCCAGAGTGTGAAGCAATGGAATTCCTGTCTCCTTATCAGCATAAGCACCAATGGAGTCAGTTGGCAAACAGCACTGACCATCTACTCAGCAGCTCAGAATCACCCATAGTCTGGGGTTAAAAGTTGCTCAGAAGGGAAAAGTCTCAAACAAAGTTCTCTTATAGCATGGGTGAGTGATCTAGACATTACCAGATTTTTCACTACTGGGAAAGAAGGGAACTTCTTCCAATTTCATGCATCTATAAATCATGCTTCCCTGCATTTCCAGTAGTTGGGCTTAAACAAACACAATACAAAACTGATGCCTGAAAAGGAAAGAATATGGTTTTTTTACATGACTGAGTGAAAACAAATGTCAGTTTGGGGTCAACTGAAACATTTCATGCCACCTCAAATCAATTGTTCACACAGGTCCAAACAAACGGTGCTAGAACCACACCACAAAAGCTATTACTAGGAGCAGAGCTGAATCAGTCAGCCACTGTGCTCTGAGGCTATCTGGCCAGATGGCCTTCAGTCAATAGAGGAGAAATAGGTATATTTTCAACTGATAGATATGAAAAATGTAGCATTCTTTTGCCCTTTCTCTTCCTTTCCCACCTCCACTGAAGCTGTCTTCTCCATCATGTACAATCCCACCCTCCCTCTTTGCTTGAAGACACAGTACATATTTTCATAATAAAAATAAGCCTCTCCTTCTGTCCTCCCAGCTATGCTTCCCACCCAAATTCCTATTATGAATTAAGATGAGTACATACGTTTAAAATAATAAAAAAAATTCTTCCCTCCCCAGCCCTGTTGCCTTTTCCCACCCATCACCTCAAGCTTCACTGAAATATTTCCTAGAGGGCTCCAGTGTTGCTGCTGAGCTAAAGATGCCTTGTCCATCCTATTTCTGCTTGAGCATTTTGAGAGCGGTACATGACTAGGGCACCAGGCAGTGATGGCAGGAGCCCCTGTCACACTTGTTCAAGACAGTTGGATAAAATAGGCGCAAAAGGACTAGGCAAGCAAGGGTGAAGGTCATCCTTCATGAGTCTACAGGGTTTCACACCACAGAGCTCAGCTTGCTGACAAACAGGCCATTACAGGAGCACTCCTGCTGTGAACATGGAGACCATTTAAGTATGGAGGTGAGGAAGAATATCCTAGCTAGGCAAATTTACATATCTTGTTCTAGAAAGATTAAAAAATATATCCCAAGGAGAGTTACTCATGCAGGAGGTCCCTCCACTATACCAACGGAAAATTACAGACTTCCAATAGGTCCACGTGGCATGCCCAGCAGCCCTTCCGTGCTGTACAAGTATACAGTCTAGAAATTTCACACTATTTTTTCCATGATACAAATTATAGTTACATACAACACCTTTCTCCATGCCTCAGAGAAGTTTGTCTGGAACTCAGTTGAGTCAACTCCTATTGAACACCTTAAGACATTCTGAAACAAGCATATTTATTTTTATAGCTTATCAATATAAATTATGGAAACATTTGTATTAAGTATGTTTTCTGAGAGAGGTT
Source organism: Alectura lathami (assembly GCA_013399715.1). Taxonomy (NCBI): domain Eukaryota; kingdom Metazoa; phylum Chordata; class Aves; order Galliformes; family Megapodiidae; genus Alectura; species Alectura lathami. Next base: position 102,567 of record VXAV01003761.1, on the reverse strand, counting down.
TCTATTTTGTTTCTGTTCAAAATATTGCCTGATTTCCAAGTCTATCACTATGGTATCACCCCTTGAAATCTGACCGATGCTTTTTCAAACCAACACTTGCTTCCTACTTCTCTGCTTTCAGGCTCTGAGCTTCATCTGACTGCTGAGCTGAAACTGAGTTTTTACGTTGTTTCCTTTAACCTTTTAATAGCAACTGGGGTAGCTACCCAAAAGACAGATGATGTTCTAGCTGTGTTGGTTGTGAGGTCCAAAACTAGCCACACCTGAACACTTCTCTATAAAACACTTTACCCACAAGGAAAAACAGCAAGGATATTCTCATTTCAAGTGGCCTGTCAACCAACAACAACCATGACCTACATGAAGTTTCAGTGTTGTGTTAAAGGGTTTAATGCCCACTTAGGCTCTATAGGTTCAGTCTCACCTAACTGTCTGTTTAGCCTACTTCAGCTCTGTAGGTCCAGTCCTGCCAACTGTCTGTTTAGCCCACTTAATGAGAACTCTTTCCACTATCTTGTAGAATAGCGCTCTTTATTGGAGCAACAGAGAACAGATTCATTGGAATTTCTGGCAGTAAAACACTGTAGAGCATGTATGACTAGCAATAATATCAGTAATACAACCAACCACAAAATGCGTTAAAACATGAAAATAACTCTATAGAGATTTCTGAGTTACCTGGGAAATCACTCAGAGTAACTGAGCGTGTGAACCTCACCCAACAGGCATCCCTGCTGGGGGGGGAGGAGAGAGGCTCAGCCTGCCAACTGGTCCCAGAAGCCAATAGTGTTCTCCTGACTTGTCTGCAATGGTATCTTCCCCTCAAAATTCTTTCTTTCTTGAGCCATTTAATACTAGTCTCAGGTGGAGCTTGAGTGACTCTTATCATATCTATCTTTGTTGTGATTGGTGTGACAGAAATTTGAAAAGCTGCTACCTCAGGGTGGTTGCTGTAGTACCAGAAAGTTCTGTTCTTTGCAATGTTATCACAGAGCCTGGCCACAAAGTTTCTCTCTTTTCTCCGCCCTCCATGTAGTATCTCTGGAGCCAGTCACACCAAGCTCCCCTGGTGAGACTGATATCCAGGTGTGAACGTGGCGCTGCTTAGGGAGCAATCATGGAACAGGATCCTTGCATATTCCCTGCACTCCACCCTGGAGATTTGTTCGATGCTTTTCTTCTTTTAGGAGGGGAATGTCCCAATAATTTATTTCCACTAACTACTCTACATAATCCACCCCAAGACTACAGGCATTCAAGCTTCGCAATATTTTGAAGGAATTGGGGAGATCACATGCAGCCTTGTCCTGAGAATTAGAGCTCAAGGGGCTCCAGGGCTGCTCACTATTTATGGGGTAAGATGATTGGCTCATAGCCACAGTATTTTGTAGGACAGCGTTATCAGTCCTGAGCAAGGCCTTGGGCATAGTGGTCAGACAGAAGCAGGAGGCTGGAGACGGGGCGGGGGAGCACACAGGGGTACCTGCTGCTTTAAACAAGCTTGACAGACTGATACAAAAAAAATTATTTTGAGCTCACCTAACCCAGGGGATTGCATTCATAAGCACCAGGCCACAGACATTGGCTCAGTTTGCTGCTGGCTGAAAGGGCGTGTTATGGACAAAATTGTTTCATATAGAATTCCTTTTTCCTGGTGTCCTACCTCAGCACACAGAGTTTCAGATGGGACCGATACGCTTTCCCATAGTTGAAGCGTGAGCCCAGTTAGCAGAGTGGCCCTGTCCTCTGCCAAGCCCTCAGGATGGGCAGCCAAGGCACAGGGCAAGCTCACAGCCACAGGGCATGTATCAAACTCAGACCCAGAGCCCTTGGGATGGGCACCTGCCTGGCTTGCTCTGCCTGCTGCGTGCGCCCAAGTCAAGGATATGGACAGGCAGGTGCGTCAGCATTTCCTTTCTTAAAAAAAATGAACCTAGGTCAAAATAATATTTTGTCACCAGGAGGTATTCAGCTCTATTCTTACTGTTAATTACAGCTATTCATAAGGGCATTATCCATCAGGCCAGGAAGGACTCATAAAGGACATAAGACCTTCTAGTACATATATCACTACTCCATTGCCTATTTCCATTGCTTTGTGGATATTGTGGGTAATTTATATTAATTTGCTCAGGCTTGTGCTGGCTGCAGAGGTAAGGGTAAATAAGCTTGACATAAGTAGGCACCACCTCTGTATGGTGAACGATTCATCATCTGCATCCTAGTTTTCCATTGCTTTGTCTCACAAGCTGTCCACCAGCTTAGATGCGTGCACATCTACCAAAGAGTTAATTGGACAAGGACAGTTTGATCTCAAAGAATAGTGGATGTTGGCTTTGCTAGGGATGAGTGTTTCTTGTGTACCCTGGGCTCATGCTCCAGGAGGGCAAATCTTGGGAAAGCTATCGTTCCTTTGAGAGCTCAGTCTCCTCCAGCAACCATTGGTGGTGAGAGGGTCTTGCAACTTTTGATGGAGAACAACAACATGGAAGTATCTTCCTTGTTAGGGCTCTGCCTGGAACAGGCCATAGCTGGTGTCAGAGCTAACAACCATCAATTTAGACTTCCCTCTAAAAACACTGCATTTTCTCTGCTCATAGGCCAGAACAGCTCTTCAGCCCTCAGCACAGCTTTTATTCTTCCCAAAACAGAGTCTGTCTCACCAAGGCTCTCCATCCCTGGAGGATGAGCTGTCTTTGGGATATTGCCTGCCTTTCAGTTTGAGTTAGTCTCTGCCCTGTGCATGTCAGACAGCTTGGAGACAGCACTAATCAGCCAAGCAGCAGCTGAGAGCAGAGGGGCAGCCTGGCAAGTGGCATGTGGCCAGCAAAATGGGCTTGAATGGAGAGGTGGAAGAGACTGTAGGCTCTCTTTAGCAGTGCAGATGACATATGCTCAGAGTCAGTCTGGGATAGCACAAATGGTTTGGAGTAAGATGGTTAATTGGTCTTTTGTTGAAGCAGATATTCTGTACTATTTGTACACCAGACAAATTTTGCTCTTCAACAGCTCCTTTGGAAGGAAACCCTGTCCTGACCTTTCTTTGTCAGGCACCAGACGATGCCCTTAAGGTAGGATAAGCATCTACACAAACTCTGTTCGTCCTGATCTTGATGCTATGAAGAACATCTAGTGATAGGAGTGACCCAGCAAAGAGCATAATGACCAGTCCTTCAAAGTACTTGGTAAACATCTGTTTGGAGCAAGGATCTATATGTACTACAGTTTTGCCATCTGCCTTCAGGCATGCAGGAGTGAGAAGTCTCAGGAAAAACTTTTTGATATTCTTGTAGACATGAGAAGAGAGTTGCATGCTCAAACCATCATGAAGAAAATCACGCTTGTTTGTAACATATTTGTACCTGGTAAGACTGCTTAGAGATAATACTTTTTTCTTTTTTCTTGAGAGTACAGTTTGCCCCCATAAAATTAATTCTAGGCTCAGACTGTAGCTTGGAAAGATAGAAAGAAAAATTCTACTACATCGCACCTTATGTGGTTTTTAATTTTTCATTTGGACAATACTGAAAACACACTAGATGCTGTACAAGCATGCCTGAGGGGAAATAAATAAATAAATAATAAAAGATATATTGCATCATTTACAGAGAACAGGTTGGTGCAGACTGTCTCCTGGGGTAATCAGGCAGAGAAGAAAGGATTAATGTCTCTTCATTATTAAACTTTGGTGTGCTTGTCATAACCTTCCACCAGCTTTTGCATTTGCTGACTAAAACCTGGCTACCAGATGGCATTATTTGGCTTTGCCTATGCTTCTGAGACACCCCAGTATCATCCTGTATTCTATCCAGAACCCCTTGGTGTGTTGTTATACAGTAAGAAGAGTAAGTCTGGCACCTTTCATTAGCAAACCATGCAATAAATAGCACGAGATCCACAGGAACAAGCTGATGCTGTTTTGATGCTCATTTAAGTCTATCATTTTTCTGGCCAATCTTCTCTGGATTTTAATTCATACAATAATTTTGTATGTCTATTTTAGTTTCTGAATTTGTTTTTCTTTTTACCTTCCTGCACCAAGAAAAGCAGGCATAGAAGCTTCAATCATCTCATTTCTCTACCATTAGTTTTCTGTTTATAATTCTAATGCCAGTACAGATTGAAGTTAATCCCTGAATTTGTTGATATAAATAGAATGCAAATTGGCCCCAATATATTTCCCATCATCTCCCAAATATTTATTTGCAGCAGCGTGTTTTGGCCCTCTGCCTCATCCCAGCGATACCTGTCAATATTGTGTACCTTTTTACACACATTATACAAAATCATTCAACAAAACTTACTTTTGAAAACAGAATTTTCCCCCCATTAAGTCTTTATGAAGCAAATTACAAGGTTAAGAAGTTGTGGTATTTCATAACCAGTTAAACAACCATCCTTACATACTACTGATAGCTAAATTTCAGTTCTATTATATTCTTCTTGTATTCTCTATTCTTCCATGTCCAGGACAACCCTCTATAGCACTGACTGCTGCTGTGATCTCTGCCTTCCATCTCCTATCTACCTGAAGTACCTGTGACAGCTATGTTCAGCCTTAAGCAGCGCAGAACTGTATTTTATAGTCTACATAGTTGTTTTTAACAGGTCTGGGGAACAATCACATCTATTAAAAGCTCCAGAATATCTTTTAAAACAGAAGGTTAGTAAACCCTAAGTTAGGAAGTTGTATCAGTCAAGACTGAAATAAATATCCCTAATTGCAAAAAGAAGTTTAGGCCTTCATGTGCAATTCTGTTGAGTAAGCCACTACAGGGCCTGCAAGATACCTGGCTCAGTGCAGCAGAGACTGAAGGACACCTTTAGGCCTGATGTTCTCTAAGGGCTCAGACTAGGCAACGAATCCCAAGCTTCTTCTGGCTGGGCCCTGCTTCCCAGTAAATGCTTAACAAATTCACCGTCTGTTGCACTTCTAGGTTATTTGAACTGACTTCTTACTGAAACAATGTAGGAATAGCCCAATGATAAATAAGACAAATCTCAGATATTTGTGTTGATGCATGAACCATAGGAGAGGCTTCTTGCAGCTTTCATTTGTTAGATTCTTTGCAAGTTCTCAAGATAGGGTCTGCAGTGACTGCACTGATAACTGTAGGTAGATTTGCTTCATTCCTTGTCTTGCTTGCAAGGCAGTGTTTTAGGCAACAACAGAGCCTGGTGCAGAGAGTAATATTCATAGCTGAAACCAAAAGATACATTCATTGCTGCTGGAGAACCTGTGTTCGAGAAATGCTTTCTTGGTTGCGTTACTCTGTGCAGCAGAGAGGTTTGCATTTGTTTATAGGATTTGTACATCTGCACAACAAATATCAATAAATAAATCTGCCATCTAGGATCTCTCAGGAAACCATGAAAGAGTAGCATTAACCAAAATCAATGAGCTTAGCGAAGACCTGACGAGACACTTCTGACATTGGAGACCATCATTCACACAAGCTGGAATAAATCTGTGTGGTCAGGCCCTGGGCTGAATCCCATATGTACTACAAATGTTAGTGCAACAGCCCTCACACTTTGCCCTTCTTTAGAAGCCTCTGTGCCATCGCCTTTGAGTACCACTATCTGATTTACAGTGGTGGCGTCTCTCATGCTGCTGTCCTTGCAACACAACTCTCTTTAGAGGTACAAAAGCCTTCTTTGCTGAAGAGACACACACAAACCCCTCATTTAGAGCTGCATAAAAGGGCTGAGAAAATCTCGTGGTGAATATAAGGGGGGTTTATACCACTGACGTCAATGAGGCCAGGTTCCCACCCCTTGTTCAAGCAAGGCTAAAAACACTGAGGTCATGTGACTGGCAGAAATTGTGCAAGAATTACAGCCACCAGGAGAGAAACGCAGTCAGGCTGCCGTGTAAATCTTTGGTGTAGCAGGGGATCAATGAGTGTCAATTCAGTTTAATGAACCTATGTTTATTTATTGATGCCATCATTTTGAGGCAGAGCTTACATGTCCTAGGGAAGCGCTGCAAATCTCCCACACCTCGTTATATAGATGCATGTAAATCTGCCATGGGTAGTAAATGAACTTGGAAAGATTTATTTTGGAAATTGCCTTTCCAACCTCTTCTAACATTAGCTCTAAGCAAACACGCAAACAAAAGCCTCGCAACCACACATGGAGAAACATGTTGTTAGTAGCATTTGAACCACCTGTCCTAGGGAGCTACTTTGAGACCATGAGATGTGCCAGCAAGGGAAAGGTCAGAATGAAGATGCTGGCAAGTGGAAAGGCAGGGTCATATCTTAACATAGCGTGCAACTGTGCTAGCGCGTCGACCCTTTGGCTCCCCTGTCTGTCTGAGTCCTGGGACTGCTGCTTGGTTGGACACAGCAGACTGCAGCAGTACTGCACCCTTTTCTGCAAGCTGACCTGTGCATGAGGGCCTGCAGAAGCATTTGTACTGCTGAGGGAGTCTGAGGAATGAGCAAGGTGTGCTCAGATTCTAGAGCAGAAAACATGGGGACAAAGAGCCAGAGCAGGACACCTGCTCCAACAGCTCTGATAGCATCCCATAGCCAGCAGTGCTCGGATACCCACACAGACTCTGTGCAGAAGCCAGGAGTGTGCACAAGGAAAGCAACTGAGCACAGGGCCTGGAAAGCATACCCTCAGGCAATAGGAGAGAAATCCCATATTTTTGCAAATCTGTGGAAGTTCTAACTTTGTTTCTAATCTGGAGAGAAGTTACACTTCCTAGCACACACCAGGGTGAGTGAATAGGATAACATTTTCCTAATTAATTGTCTAGGAAAAGGCTCTTCCTGGAAAGTCCTGGACTGCTTTAAGTGGTAGGATGATAATCATCTATGGCACGACAACTGCGGTAAAAACTTGATTGATAAATCAGAGAGAGATGCATCAGCAAATATCAAGAAACCTTCTCCACAGCCAGACCTGCCTCAATGCTGAAAAAAAGGATGTGACCAGAAATCTCTGACTAAAAGTGTTTCCATAGGTTAGTCTGCATTGTCAAAGCACAATCATTTCTGAAGGAGTATAGATTCAGCAAGTTTCAAACTGAGTGTTCCTGTGGTGCAGATCACTCCCAATCAGAGAGAAAAAAAATGAAAAATAGGTGAATCAAAAACTGTGATTTTTTTTCCAACTCAAAATAGAGAAATCTACCAGTTCTGTTTCGTCATATTTTCCAAAGAGCATATTTTGTGTTCCAGGGTGGGACAAAAAGAATTTGAGACCTTTAAAGTTATCATATAATAGAACTTGTGTTCTCTGGCTGTCTGTATTAAATAGGCTCGAAGTTACAGGAAATACCCTAAAAAATGAGGGATGTAAAGAAAAAGAGAGGCATAGGCAGCTGAGAAACATTACTATGTGTTTAATTCAGGAAAACAATGGTGTTGTCGTCTCCCTGATTCCATGGACAGTAATATCTTAAGGACAATGCATTAGATCTTTGGAATGAAATAACCTCAGACATGTGAGAACCCACCCATAGAGCATCTAATAATATCACAGTTGAGAGAAAGAGCAATTTTTTAAAAAAAAACGTTGTATTTAGCTCTCTCCAAATAGCTGTGCAGATGCATAGCCCAGCCTAGCAACTTTGCAAATATCAACGCTTGTGAATAGTTGATAAATTCTGCAAAAGCCAATGTCTCTACTAGCTCTGCAATAAATAGAGTCTGGAATTTATCAGATTAATAGTTGCAGTGTTGCAGTCTAATGCCGAAAGCCAGAAAATTTTTATAATGGCAAAAATTTTAAGATGGCACCCTTTAAACATTTTCATGTTTCTGAAGAGAACTTCCACATTGTTTCCGCAGCTCATGAAATTGTTATTCCTGGAGGAGTTATCATCCCCTAGCTTACCAGCTGGCAGGCAGGCCAACCCTTCGCTATTGGCTTGCCTTTAAAAGATGGCATCAAAATCAGTGAAGAAAGTGGCAGTGATGTCTAGTAGAACTTCCTGCTTTAAATACAATGAATAAATCAGAATACTGAGTTAAATAAAACAGAATGGTAATCAGGGTAGATGGTGGGCTTGCTGCCTGTCTTTCCATGCTTCTCCTAAGCTGCTACATTGGCCAGCAAGACTGAAAGCCCTTTAGGACGCAGGATGCATCTTGCTAATATCTGTGAAGTCCTTGTCACATTTGCAGCTCTGCATTACTATTGATGCCAAGTTGCAGATTGAACTGCTGTGCATAAAATTAAATGCTTATTAAAATTAACAGGACTGTGGAGATCAAACATTACGCCTCTCGGTTTCATTGCATTTGGAGAGCATGTCCTTGTCCCTTGTTTGTACAGTAGAGAGTATCCCTGATCTGCAGCTGAACAGCCTTTGCCATTGCCCACACTACACAGGAAGGCATTTTACTGCATATTCTTCAAAGGAAACAAGCAGGGAGGCTCTGTAAGTAAGTTATAGTGTACAGAGAGATAGACAAAAATATGCAGTATGAATTTATTTTTGATAACAGAGAAATAATGCTAGTTATTTTAACTCGCCCTTGGAGTAACTGCTCTGGAGGAATGCTATGCATTTCTCATGTGTCTATTTGAATGCGAAGATTCAACAGCATGAGGCTACATCTGTTCTAAAAAAAAAAAAGATCAGTGCTTGGCATCTTGGTGTGCACTCTGCTACAATTCATCGTGTTCCTTGCAATGTTGCTAAGATCTATGCTTTTAATATTGGCTAGCAATACTTCCATTTTTGGATTGTAAGCCTAAATTGCCTTACAGATGCTGAGTATTCTGAGAGTAAGTACTCTGTGTTGCTTTGAAAAGCCTTAAATGAAAAATCCAACATTATTTTGGGAGGCACTCCAGAATTATCAATTGCCTAAATACATGAATATTTCAAGTGCTCCTGAAGATAATAGTGCTTGAAAACCTGATGCAATAATATTCTGAGATGTAGAGCTTCCCATTATATCTCTTCTAGCGTTGATCAAATATTATCTGCTACTTCTTCCAGAATTCATGAGGGTCTATGAGACTTTGAAATATCCTGAATTCAGAGTTGCTTAGCAGAGTCAGACACCCGTTAGCTCTGTTGAGAAGTTTGAATATCTACCAAGCTCAGATTTTTTTTAAAGGCGAAAAGCACTCTGTTTTTTCCCACGTGTGAATTTTGCAAGTCACACAGAAACACAGAATCTTGAGGGTTGGAAGGGATGTCTAGAGATCATCTAGTCCAACTCCAACTCCCCTGCTGAAGCCATTCCAGTATGTTTGGATAATGCTACATAATTTGAACTAAAACTGAGCTTGCAATTGTCTGAACAAACAGAGCTTAGTACCATGCAGAATTAAATTAGGAGTTCAAGGAAATGGCTTCATTTAAACTTGAAAACCTCAGATAATAATCATAAGTAGTCAGCTCCCAAAGAGCTCAAATTTAACACAAAACCAGAGAAGCAGGTGCTGGTAATTACTGTCAAGCAGTACTTGTCACAGGCTTCACTTTCAGATTGCCATGGATGCAACAAGCAGTCAGTGCAACATCTGAGACTTACACTGCTCAACTACATTTACTTCGCCCACTGTTAGCCATCTAAACCCACCGTGTCTAAGCTGGTTGCCTGCACAGCCTTGCTGCTCATTCCAAATAGACTGATATTTGTCCAGAGAGGGTGCAACGAAAACACCTTTGCAGCTACTGAAGTTATTTGAGGTAATTATCTCCCCAGATTCCCTAAAAAGCTGAATATAATTCCAATTTAAACACAAGCAACCACTATGGGAGAGGGAGGTGATCGTCCCCCTCTACTCTGCCCCTGTAAGGCCTCACCTGGAGTGCTGTGTCCAGGCCTGGGGCCCCCAGTACAGAGGGGATGTGGAGCTGTTGGAGCGGGTCCAGAGGAGGGCCACCAAAATGATCAGAGGGCTGGAGCACCTCTCCTGTGAGGAAAGGTTGAGGGAGTTGGGATTGTTCAGCTTGGAAAAGAGAAGGCTCCGGGGAGACCTCACTGCGGCCTTCCAATACTTGAAAGGAGCTTACAGGCAGGAGGGGGACCGACTTTTTGAACGGGTGGATAATGGTAGGACAAGGGGGAATGGGCTAAAACTGAAAGAGGGGAGGTTTAGGTTGGACATCAGGAAGAAATTTTTCCCTGAGAGAGTGGTGAGGCGCTGGCACAGGCTGTCCAGAGAAGCTGTGGCTGCCCCATCCCTGGCTGTGTTCAGGGCCAGGCTGGATGGGTTCCTGGGCAGTTTGATCTGGTGAGCGAGTGGCTGGCAGCCCTGTCCACGGCAAGGGGTTGGAAATGGATGATTTTTGAGGTCCCTTCCAACCCAAGCCATTCTATGGTTCTATGTGCATCTCTAGTACTGCCTTGGTTTACTAGGTCAGTCCTGCACATGGCTGATTTTGTCTGGTAGAATCTGCATTGTTGAAAATGAGGGAGTATGAATTCCTCCCCAGATGCACAGATTTCACTGTTTTTAAAATTCATTTGTGAATAACTGTTTAAAGTAAAATATAGAAAAAGTTTCAAAACTGCAAAATACAGAATTTGTAGAAACTGGCACATCTGAGGATCTGCTTTATAAATGCTTGAATATGTCGAAAGTACTGTGTGACTTCTCTGATGAATAACAACTGAGCATCACAGCTTGACTTTCAAATATTCATAATCAATTCCTTATTTAATGAATGAATGGGAGAAAATTATGATCACAGATATTCTACAAACAGAAGGGAAAGCTAAATGACAATTCTGATGCATCCTCTCAATATTTTCATAAGAAAACTATATTAATATTTAATGCATGTATTACCTTTTTCAGTCTGCTCTAATTTAAGTGAATTTCATTCCCTGTGAAATGTCTGCTAATAGAATACTAATGCTACTGTTAGCTGCTTGCCATGCAATACTAATTCTACTAATAGTGGCTTGCCATACCGGGGCAGGCAGGAGTTAATATTACTAACGTCTGTGCCTGAAGATGTTATTCTTAACACTGAATTAGGGAATGTTGTAACCATGTAAATTTATACACTACCACAATAGAAATGGAAGCAGAGTGTCAGAGTGAGCTATTTAATCTATCTACATAAATACTTAATCTCACAGATGGCAAACAACCTCAGATTTGAGAAACAGGCTGTGAGCAATACTGATACTGGAGAAAAACACATCCCTAAAATGGCAGAAGCTGGGGTGTCTAACAGCAAAGTCAGTACACCAGTTCCTATTTAGCCTGAGTTGCCAGAGATGTGCTCTGAGATGCTAGTTGTTTTTCCCAGGTCTGTGACCCACTCTGGGATCAGGTGTGCTGTTCTCTCTCCTTGAGCACCAACAGCTATTTATTTATGGGCTTCTGAGCAGTCCCTGCCAAGGGTCTCCAGTGTGGTGAGTGGGAGAACATTGCCCCTTGTGGGAAGTTCCTGGAGAAACCCATCCCTCCTCCTCTCAGGGCTAGCAATCTGGTCTAACTGCCAGCTCTTATAGGACTGGGAGCAGAATTGGCCCTCAGGAACTTTATTGCCTTCGGCCGTATGTTTCAAGAACAGATTCTTGCACCTTGGACTGTTTTAGCTCAGTCCAACTCAATGCTACAAAATACTAAGGGATCAGTACTAAACCTTTGGAAAGCTAAAAGCAAACTGCATGCGGGATTTGATGCACCCACTTGATGTAAGGCAACATTCTATTCTGCTACATGCCACTTCTTTGTAGCTTATTATATTCCTTCTGAGATGTCCAAGGAAATGAAAACCATTTAGAGTTACCAAGAAGTTCACGAAGAAATGAAGGGCACAGCCACACATTCACATGCAGGTATAATATATACAATTAAAGGAACTGAATGCTTAATGAATGCATTAAAGAAGGGTTATTTTAAGTGCCTGATGCTAATGATTTCTCAGACAGCTTTCTGATATCTATAGAAATGACTCTAAATACAATGCTTCTATAAAAGTTTGTTCAAAGATGTTTAAAAACAAACTTCAGTACAATGCTGTAAGGGATAGACAAAAGACAATACATCTGTGAGATATATCTAATTGCAGGAAGAAATGTCAGCCAAAGTGGAAAAAGAAAGTTCCTGAAAAAACTTCTTGAACATAAAGAAAAGTATGACCAGGCTTGTCCTAGTCTGCTTAGGACTTTCTTGAACTCTACTTGTCAACTTTTAGTCAAAATCTTGCTCAGTTTCTTTGCAAAACCCAGTTTATCAATCAGAATAAGATGAACAAATCTCATGTAGATTAAAAAATATTGGATGCAATCTACTCCCTCGTTGGGGTTGAGATGAACAACCTCAGTTAATTCCTTACCCATGGCACCTGTCCGATACCAGCCAAGCCACAGAGGGAGACAGGTCAATGCTTTAAAAGACAACAAAACCTCTTTTCTATTTCATTTATTCTCAAACTAGAAAAACACTCTGCTAATTTTTCTTTCATCATCTATTTTAAGTAACCTTTTTTTATTATTTTTTTTTTTTCCCCCAAACTCCTGCTTTGTAAGTCATCTCCCTGGAGGACAGATCAGGTACCACTGCTGGGTGAGGGTAAGGATGGGAGGCAGGCATCCCTGGAGCTGGGCAAGGCTCTGCCAAGGGGTCAGCTGTGCCTGTGGCAGTGGGAGGGCTCCCCATACAGGCACCCCATGGGAGACCATCCCTGAGATGGGATGGGTAGGAAGTGACCTCCTTGTGCAACGGTGAGTGCTCACGGACCTGCTGAGCAGCATCTCCTGGCTTCCAGCGGCTTTCTGCTGGTACACTCTGCCTGCGAACTGGGAAGGAAACTTACAATCTGGCCAGCCACCACTAAAAAGTTGTTAGAGTCATCTCCAGAGCACAGAATGGGGGTTTTATGTTTTATATGTCCTACCATCCTTCTGTCCTTGCACATTTGATGCAGGGTATTGCTGAATCTAGACTCCTTCCTGGGGGAGATGTACTGGGAGAGGAATAACCCATCTCAGAGGCAGGCAGAAATATTGCCTGCAGCCTGAATAATGGATTTGGGTATTTTCTTACTTTTTACTCTAATACTATTCAAGCATAGGGGTGTAATAAGTCAGCGCACTGTGAGGTGGGAAGGCATGCTGGGTTAATCTTGATGTCTACTCTGACAGTAGACTTAGCTGAGAGCGATAAGCTTTCTCTTTAGCTACTATGTGCAACTGATTCCTAAATTCAAAGAGACACCAAGTTACAGGCGGAGCCACCTCAGGCATCAGAGGCACATGTACAAATTCTAGAGAATTTTAGGAGATCCTGGAGTTGTTCCCTCTCCTCCTCTGTCCATATACCAGCAAATTCCTCTAGAATTTAGAGGTGTTTTCACAATGCTACTCTGCGTAAGTGATCCCTTTCGTACTGATCAGGTCATATCCAGATATGAATAATGTACTGAGAAAGTCAATTGCTAAACAGGCACTTTTTTGTACCCAACCTCTTTACAGAAGCATAATCCCTCTGTGCACCCTATTGCTTCTAAGCGATCAATTGCAGCGGCTAGAGTGAAGACTCATATTCATAGCTGTAAAAAAGGAGAGACTTTCTGCACGAGTGTTCGGAGGATGACACTGAGCATTTTATTCGTAGTGCTAGGACATTGCCTCTAAACACTGGGCCTTTTTTGTCTCCTCTTTCTGGAGCACACCAAGTGCTCTGAGATCAGAAAAACAAACTGGGTCATTGACCTTTCCCATGACCTTGACACAAATTCCAGCTTGCATTGACCAGCAGAGCGCCTGCTTGAATGGGACATGTCCTGTACTCTTTCTCACCATGCCTCACCCGTTTCAAAGTGGCAGAAACAAAACAGAAAACCAAAGTTCAGATAGAAAGCAGGACTTTTTTT
>VXAV01003761.1:53681-88746 GCA_013399715.1 Alectura lathami | reverse complement strand
CAAAAATTAGAAAGAAAAAGGGACTTTTTTTTTTTTTTTTTTTTTAAATAACAAAACCCTCGTCGCTTCCCTCCCATCATGATTTAAGGAAACTAAGTTACTTCATTCTAATTCTGATATTTAACAACGTTGACAGCTTTAATGCATTGTAGATCCTTTATATTATCTTAAGCCAACTCACTTTTAGAAATTAAGCAGAAAGTAAGACAGATGCCATAACTTGAGAGGCTGATAGGTAACGTCAGTTGTGCTTGCATCTAAACACAAAGCACATTTCGTTCTCTCTTGTGAAACATTCTCTTATCAGAGAGCACCCAAACATTTTCACAGCAAGAATCAGATCTTACCAGTTTGTTCTATGGGCCATTTCTTCTGTCATGGGAGAGTAATACAGATCACTTCTCCACCCTCTTGACTAACTAACAGTAGTGTAGCAACTACAGTTGTTAATATCAAGTTGCTTATAAGCAAAAGAGTACATACTTGCAGCTTTCTAAAGGGCTTATACTCATGGCTCCCATGGTTAACGTCCACAGAAGGTTACAGGAATTTAGATGCACAACTTCAAACACAATGCTGCTAGATGTCTAATACTGCTAAACTACATGGCTATGTGTGTAAGCAGGTGTTCAGTTTTGGCCAGACTTACGTAATCACTTAGAGTGGGGCCTGCAAGATTCAGGGCACAGGCAGCTAAGCAAGCAGCAGAAGGATTTGCTGTCTGCATCTCTTTAAACACTGTAGGTAAGATCCCTGCAGCTGGAAAATCCCCTGCATGATCCCTGACCAACTCCAGTTCTAGGCTGGGGGTAAATAAGCATGCAGTAGGATTTTCTCAGGAGTAGGTATTACAGTGGTGCTGATGAGGGAATAAAACCCATTTGCTCCACTCTTTCCCTAATGAATCCATGCTTTTATGGATTTGGCCAATACTTAATGCCAGTGATTTCTCCTTCACCAGGAAGGGGACTTGAAAAGAATTGGGAGTGTGAGGTCATTAAATGATGAGAAGAAAAACGTTGTAGCAAATCATAACAGTTCAATTGGCAGAAGTGGAGGGTCCAAACTCATGTACATAGCTATATCTTTCCACATACTTACGGCTACTAGTCAGCTTTGGATCAGAGTTTGAATGTCTGTGATGACTGAAAAAGTGTTTTCTGGAGCATTCAGAACATAGCACAGATCTCATTTGATCTCCTAGCAGTCAATAAAGAATTCTTGGATATCTATCACCTGAAGCAAAGTTAAGCCAAGGCTAAGCAGTTTTGAAAAAGTCACTGAAAAATTGCATCCAGTCATTCGAGTTCCATTAAGGATCTGTCCGTATAGATCCACAAGCAATGCAGATACATGGCTCCAACGTGCAGTTGCTCTCACTGCAGAACCAGGACAGAGTGATTTTCATGTGGTTACCAAAATGGACACATCTCTGGTGACAAGTAGGCATTTGATTTCTTTGCATGAGGAATTCAGGTGTGTGCTCAGCACATATATGAAGCCATTGCCCACATATTTTTGCAGAGAGCTAGAACAAAACATTTTTTGTTGTTGTTAGGTGACTTTCCTGTTTAAGTAGAATTTTTTTTTCTTCAGCTATACAGTCTAAAAGATTAAAGGTTTTTGTTTAAAAAAAAAAAATTCGGGCCTTAAGACTATCTTGAAACGTACTCAGTGTTTTGTTGCTCTAAATAATTATGCCAGCTGCAAACCATAAAGATTAAATATATGATCCTAGCCGGAGCAGAAGGCTAATCTCCCACAAAGGGAGATGAGCCAAAGAGTACATCAACTTGAGCAGGGATTTCTGTATTGCTCCTCTGTTTTATAAGGAAGGTGTCCATATACAATCCTGACAGAAAGACAGATGAGGAAGGAGGAAACATGCAAGCTCTGTCATGGGAATTTTGGATGAACTGCATGATTTATCTCATTTTTTTAAGTAACAGGAAAGGAAAACTTGATTAGGAGGATGTTGGAAATCAGACAAGCAACTTTTTACAGAAGTGATGACGACTTTTCCAAATTACTTCAATAGAAATCAGCACAGCTATTAATATTCAATAGCTAAGTAAGAGCTCTTTAGAAATAGAGAAAACAGAAGGAAGCAGTTACATATTTAAAGTAGAAATCACTTATCTGTCTGAAAGGTGTCCCTGGGGACCTGTGCACTTGGTGACTAACCCTATGGTTTAAATTGGGGTTATCTGGGCTTGGTGGCCAGCTGTCATCAGAAGCTTAGAGAGGGCCTTGCTTTCATTTCTCATCTGTGAGTCTGAGCTACCCTCACATTTTCACACAAGAGAGGAGCTGCATTTCTTGCACAGTGGCTGAGATGTCGTTTCCTCCTTGGCCCCAGGCTGGGGCTGTTTTCCGGAGAGCTGTCTGGGTCTCGGTGACTCTCAGGACACAGGAGGAGGACAGCCCTGGCCCTCACCTCCCAGCACAGTTCCCCACATGGAGCAGAAGTTTGCTGCCAATCAGTTACAACACATTCTACAGCCTTCTTCCTCTGCCACCACTGTACCATGCACACTTTGTAAACATTTTCAGTCATCATAGCTATAAAAAAGTGAAGCTTCATAGTAACAAAATACTTATTTGTCTCCTTAAGTGCTTGTCTGTAATTCAGTTTAATGATGCTGCTCTTTCTTATGGTGTCTCATTGCCTAGAGGGTAGTTTGTATTGATTTAGTCCTTGTGTAGGTCTCAGTAACAAACAACCGCATAAAACACAGACTGGAAGAGGAAAAACCTTCCGCAGGTGGAAGAACACATTTGTCAAAATAATGAAACTTTTGATTCAGATAATCATTTAGAAGAAATACAAAAGGAAATTTAGTGCTTAAATAGAAATACCTTTATGGAGAAGATAGGGAAACACGCATTCAGTTAGTTACACTCTGTCCTCTCCTAAGCAAACTGACCGGTCCGAAATTCCCACCATAGAACTTGAAATATTGCTCTGTATGCATTGCATCAAGTCCCATTGTGAATGTGTAACATGCACAACACTTATCTAAATTTCAAAATAATGTTTTTTTTATAGTTGCTTCTGTTGTTAAATACTATTTATTTTTTCTTCAGAGAAGGCAAGTCATAGGTGACTAATAATCAAATGTTATGTGATAAGTAATCAAGCTACTTTGCTTGTGTACTTAATCAATGGTCTGAGAAATAGGACTCATGAAAGCAAACTGTTCTGTGGCTGGAAAAACCAGTCTGTCCATCTCCATTTACATGTGACAAAGTAATACCATAATCTCAATGAGAGAAGTAGCTCAGTATCCAAAAAGAAGTTTGAACACCTTAAATGGGTAAGCGTTAAGAAATTTCCTCCCTTCCAGCTCCAATACAAAGAAGACTCTCAATCATACAGAGTTTTTTTTCCCAGAGAACAAATTTGCTGATGTGGTTGGGGCAGTCATGTAAGTAAAAGGTAATGAAAGAAATGTGAGGAGTCCCAGCAAAATACATGGACTGCATCACCAAGGGGCCCTTCAGGTTCTTTCTGCCACATGGGCCAGGCCCTGCCTACCTGCCCAGCTCCCTCAGCCAGCCTAGGCACTGTGGGCGATGCAGGGTGTGAAACACTGGGCAGGGAGCTGCTTTGCACAGCCATAAGGAAGCAACAGAGAGCCTGGGGAAAAGTCTGATGTTACTGCCTTTCATGTAGAACTTTACAGGCCGGTGCTCTCCGCTAAAAAGCAGTGGCACTTTCTAGCTTCTCACCCTTTGATTGTAATTTTATGAAGGAAGCTGTGGCTGACAGAGCCATTCCTTAGATCATACCAGTGTCCTCCTCTACTATGTCTGTCACCCTGCAGCTTTACATCTTTTGCAACTCTGTGTAAAATGTAAGCCAATAGGTGATGTCCTGAGTTCCTCTCACCCATGAGGGAATATTTTGGTTACATTTACTTGTCAGCATTGGGTTCTAAGTACCTTTATTTATTGCCCTTCAACAGCAGAAATTATGCTGGAAGACTGTAAACCCTTTGTACAAATTCAGGAACTGTAGGTTATGCTGAGAACTTTACCTTGCATGACGACACTCAGAGGGACTTAGGAACCCCTAAGCCTTGGGGCCACTTGATCTGAGCCCCAGCATGGAGAGCTCCCAAACTGCATACTGGCTCTCATCCAGGAAGTAAAACCTTTCCATTCATTTGATCTCTTTAACTCACCACTGATCACACTCACTGGTGAGTAGCCTCCAAGCAGTCATAACCAAGGGGCTCTATAAGTATTTATCACTGGAAACATTTTGTGCTGACTTACAGCTCTCACACTAATTATTTGATTGGCATAAACTGAAAAATGGTATTTAGAATTGCTTTCAGACAATGTCTAAGTCACTGATTTCTTATGCACCAGTGAGATGTATGTACTTTTTGTGCAGCACACAGCTATAGACATACAAAGCTAATTTTTGTGGCCATGCCATTCTCTTATAAGCATTCATTTCCAATGCTCTTATCATACGGTCATATTTATGAAGGACCACAAAACAAGTGAAACAGTTTGAATGATGTTGGAAATAACCATATAGATGGCTTCCCCAGAACAGCAATCTCGCACTAATTGCCTCGGCTGTACAAGAGGAAACAGAGTCTTGGTTGAAGGCCTGGAATTTTCTTTTTCAGAAGATGCATGGGCCTGGAAACATATTTGTGTTCCTAACTGTAAGCATGTGAATAATCCCATTAGAGAGATTTTGTGACTGATTTTGTGCTTGAAGTTAAAATCACAGTAAACGTTTAGAAGATCTGTGCCTAAGGCAGGCGTCAATATTGAAAGAGAAAAGCTGGTTAATACACAACAGTTCCTTGTCTCTTTTTTTTTTTTAGTATCACATTCTGTCTTGTCTTTTTCTGCAAATTGCAAGAACTGAAAAATCAATTTTGTTTTTAATAAATAATTCATTGCACCTCTGATGTTTTATACTTGTTTTGTGAAATCACTAGAACTAGGAATTTCTACCCATGTATTTTGAGTCTTTTTGCACAAAGCCATGATGAGGAATAAATGTAAAAAAAAAAAAGTAATTGGCTACTGCATTTAAAAATTGGATTTTAGTAGAAGACTTTGCCTCTTTGTTGTCTGTTTACAGATATCTAAGCCATATTTAAATGTATCTATAGTAGACACTTCAAATGATTTAATAGGTTCCTAAAATAAAACTACCTTTGTGAGACTTCCAGAATTTTTGAATGCATTGCTTCTATTCAAGTTACTAGCAATAAATATAATATTTATATAAAAATATTGCATGGAACAATACTACTACATCATTAGTGAAATGGTTGAAATGATTTATGGCAAATAAAAGGTGTTTCAGGCATTTTCTTTAGCAATATGTAGTAAACCATGAACTCTGGGATTTCTACAAGTCCTCATAGCTCATGTACAATACTACACAGCATTGTATCTCATTCACAATAGACTAGGAAGGCTTTTTCATTCTGTGTCTCTTGGGCTGGATGTTTTACCACAAATGAGAGAGGAACAGTTTAAGTAAACAACTTTCAACTTACAGCTGTTCATCAGCGTACTCCAGGGTTGGTGCATACAAACCACGGATCTTGACCCATAGGAGTGCTATCTGGTGTAGGTTTAGCATGGGATCAACAACCAGCAGCTCGTCTGTCACCAAGTATTCAACGTTTTTTCCAGATTTTAAGAATATAAGTGCTATACTTTGAGGCTGAGTATCTTAAGCAAGAATAACACTGCACTCCAGAGGAGGCAGCATGGCTGTGTAAATACAAGAATGCATCAAAAATAATCTCATCTAGCTTAAGTAGTCAGCTGAGACAGTACACACGCAGTTCCTCCGATAACACTTTCTGTATGTACTTAAAATTTGGATAATGTGCAGTGCAAGAAATGCCAGTACTTTAACAGTATCTGCCTGCTACCCCATGCAGGGTTCACAGACCAGGTAGTTACATTTTTCTAGGCACACAGCATAGAAGTAGTGGTGGCTACTATTGAAAACAGCACGTGATACTAAAAATAAATCTGTCTCATAGAGAAGCTACTGGATGTTTTCTAAAGCTCCAAGAAGAAGTATATACATTTAATCTAGTTTGAAAGATTTTCTTTATTCAGATCATTCAGAATAGATATTCAAGGTGTGGCAGGTGTAAAGGCAGTGTAATAACTTAGATAATTTCTTAGGAAAAGAAGCAACAATTCTATTGTAAACAAATTCCAAGAGAAGCTGCAAACATGCATTTTTATCATGCAAATCCATGACCTTCCTGAGTTCTACTCAGAAGCAATCAAAATTTCATTACAAACAACCATTCCCTTCATCTCCGCGTAAGGTAAATCCAGTCTAGGACAAAATGGAAGAGGAACACTGAGAATAATATGATCAAATGCCTGAGAGTTACTATGTTTGAAGGGACAATCTGTCTGCATTACAACCCTTACTTTCAGACATGAATAAAATGATATCTATTAAATACACCACTCCCTTATTTTCAAAGGCAGCAAAGACAATGGGAAGTCAAGAAACTCACTGAAATTTTTCTATTCAGTCCTTTCAAAAGGACTTTTTGAAAGCCTACAGCAATTGCTGTATTGCCATCTGGGCATAATACAGCCCTGGCTCCTCAGTCAACTGTACTTGTTTTTAAAGTGAGATCTCCTCAGCTGCTTGTAACTTGTGCAGAGATGGGACTGTAGTAGGTTACAGCAGCATCATGTTCATATCCCATTAATGATATTTCCACTATAAGACGGCTCCTTACTACTTTACCAGCATGGTTTGATCTGTTTTTCTACCAAGAACAAACGAGGGCCTCTGACACAGAGGAGCCATGGCTATGGGGATGACATCCCTAACCCCAGGGCTCCTGCTCTGACACATCCTTTGGAGCCTCCTCTTCTCTACCGCGTGCATAGAGGACCTCCAAGGATGAGCAGTGCTTCATACAAAGTGTCACAAATCTCCCACACAGTCTCATCAGTGACAGTAAGGTTGGCAAACAGTATTAAAAAAATCTCTAAAGAGAGGTAGCTGCTGATTATCTCCACTGCCTTCAAGTTTTTCTAATTTGTGAAACTGATGACAGCACCAACAGCCTACACGTTTTTAAGTCAGAAGTGCCCTAGTTTTACCTCAAGGCATCTATCTCCAGAAGTAGAGAAGTCCAAGAAAGAATTACATTTGGTTCTTATAGAATTTGCCAGGTAATTCTTTTCTTTCTCGGGACATACTGTGCTTGCATCTGGTAAGCATTTCTGGATGCCAGCACAATAGACAGCAGGCATGTGGGAAGGAAGCCGAGTACAGCTGCTGAAGATAGAGATGTGATTTTAAAAACCACGTGGAAGATGACACAATTCTAACCATCCTCTGGTCCAAAGGGAATCCAACACACAAGAAATTAGTATCTGCTTATATGATCTTTACCTCATAGCTCTAGGGCAGTTAACAGAGGAACCTGTGAATCTTCGCATGCCTGATCTGATAAAGACAGGTCATCTTTTTACATACTTAGATCACAGAAGCATGTTCTTCACACAGTGTGTAATATAAGACACTTGAAGTTCATCAGTATTCTGGTTTAAGAACAATCCACTGGAGCTGTAAAGTGCCATGGTGATGCTTGTGGAACAGAGAGTTCCTGACCTGCTCTTTCCTGGAGGCTGAAAGAGTGCAGCACTGACACGTGCCTGCCCTGCTCTCTGCTCTCAGTGAGGCTGTTGACCACTGTCAGAAGACAAAATGAGCTAGAGAGAATTTTGGTCTGGTTCTGTACAGTAATTCTGATGTTCTTCTTATTAAAAAAAGTTGTTTTGCATGTGACTTTTAGAGACAACAACAATCAAAACCCTCACTGAAGACTATTGCAATTGTGGGTGTTCAAATCTTCCAAAAAGTCAAACTTGTTTGATTTATTGAGAACAACAACTAAGAGAGAAAAAAAAACGACAGAATAATACTGAAACTTATCTCCAGCATATCTGAGTTAGAGAATGTTTGTCTTTGGATAGCAGCTTATTGGTTTTTGAAGAGAGTCTTTCATCTAAAATCTAGTCCTGTGTTATCCCCAGCAGAAAATGAGTATTTTATTTAATATTTGCATTTTTTTTTTTTTCCCCACAGAGCAAATGAATACTCTGTATTAAACTGTCCTGTTTTAAGGAGCCTGTAAGGCAAGACAGTACCGTCCATACAAATCTTTTTGGTGCTCTGTCATGATAATATTGAGGGAATGGGAGAGAAGGAGAAGGGTGGAGATACCGCTTAATCCCCCAGCACTCCTAGATATCAGTAGTTCAAGAAGGTCTAAATGGAGCTTAGTAGGGAAGAACACAAGTAAGCTGTAAGAAATAGATTATTTTAAAAGTAATTAATACCTCTAAAAAAATCTAGTAACTTCAGGTGTCAGGCTTTCTGAGAGAAATATAATGCATCTTCAGTTGCACCCTAAATAGCTAGAACTGAAACAAAAGACTGAAAGACTACGTAATAAAATAATTGAGAAACAACATTATAAACACTGCGTGCCATTTGAACGCATTCAAGAACCTTTGATTTACCAGTCTCAGTTTCTTATGGTGAAATAAGAATTTACCCCATTTTTAATCCATCTGAAGTTATCAGGACCCTGATATCACTTCATGTCTGCCCATTCCTGATTCTCCATGGGGTTTACTCATCTCTGGGGCAAGGGGAGAAATTGCACAGCCCAGCACATAACACTGCCAAAATCCTGTGATGAGCCCATTGCTATGAACCAGTTTACATGGTAATTCTAGGAACCCAAGTTTGTTTCCGTAGCTACATAACATTACACAAATATTTTGGTTGCAATTTTGTGGCAATGGTTTCAGTTATTTAAGATCTAGTGCCCTGCTCCTTGGAGCCTGGGACTGTCTGATACCAGCTCTTTAGAAGTGCTACAATTTAAAATAACAGCTTACCCTGTTTGAAGCAATATTTTTAGTCTATTTATTAAGAGTATAAATATAGTTCTATACATCACTGATTAAATGTCTGTCTCTGGAGCTGGTCAGAAAGACACTGCCCAGCACTAAAGGTCAACTTTTTTTTTTTTTTTTTTTTTTTAAAGCAGCATTAAATGCTTTAGAAAACAAAGTATATTGTCAGTAAATGCTGCAGGTCTAACCCCTTTACTGCAGTGACCTACTTATACAAAACACTCCTATTGAAAAAGGCTTTTTCCAAGCTCTAGCATTTCAAACAAAAACGTATCTAAAATTAGGTGGAAAGTGTTTAAGGGATCCCTGAGCAAAGATAATCAAAGAAATAAAAGGACAGGGAAGGGAAGCGGTGATGAATCACCATGTAGTCAGGAGGAGTGATGTAGTGCATATTTCTATGAATGGCCATTCTCTGGTTTCATTATCAACAGCTTCATGAGTTATTTATTTCTGATTTTTTGTTTGGGTGTCAGGGGGATGTTTGTGCCTGCAAAGCCCTAGAAACCAAAGTTTTATGTACACACAAAAGGCACAGTAGCCACAGTGCAGGCGGCCACATCCCTGCTCAGCTGTTGCCCTTGACCTAAAGGGACCCTCCCTTCCACACGGCAACCCAACGGCACACAGTTGGTTTCTGTGTTAACATAGCTCCGGGCTTTTCTTGAGCTGGGTTTGCTAGTTGTGCTGAACTGTAACAAATTCTTCACAATAGCAGGAGGGCCGGGCTGATTTCAGCTTTGAAATATGCTGGGGGAATGTGGGAAGAGTTGAATTTTTCCTCCTCAACATGTCACTCTTCCAGTTGAAGCCTACCTGAGCCTTCTCATAACTTACACACCTGAGCAGGTAGAAGAGATCACAAGGACTGAGTGGGCTCTGCAGTTCTCAGTGGAGTTCTCATGAGAGAAAAAATAGTAATAATAATAAGCAGCAGAGCCACATCTGGGTGGTGATCCTTAGCATTTC
This sequence comes from Alectura lathami, assembly GCA_013399715.1. NCBI lineage: Eukaryota > Metazoa > Chordata > Aves > Galliformes > Megapodiidae > Alectura > Alectura lathami. Next base: position 78,816 of record VXAV01003761.1, on the reverse strand, counting down.
ACATTTTGGATGCACAAAAATCTAGTATCTTTCATATCATGGACTGGGGACTGAACTGTATATGTGTGGGGGAAAAATATCTTGTCACCTCTACCCTCAATAAAAGGTTACAGTTAATTTTTGAGTTAAATGGCAATGCTGGCTGTTTGCTGTGCTCTGATTTCTGCACTGTGTAGTTCTGATTTTAACAGAACTAAGCAAGGGGGTCCAGAATCTGAGGAAGGAAGATGAGTTTTCAGCATATGCAGAAAAGGACCTGTGGCCAGGAGGTACAACACAAGCAGACAGGTGTACATGATGGGTCCACTCTGAAAAATTCATGTTATTTCTAGAACACGCATTTATAGAAGTTCATAACAGATGTTTATACTCAACCTCTTTTTAATGCTTAATTTTGGAGGTGATGTTTCCATTACTAGCATACAACAAATACTTTAGCTAAGATGGGGCTGACTTCCAGTAAAGAACATAATGGGATTCCCCTTCCCCTCTGTTTCCCAGTTTCGTCTATATATTAATAAAATTCTCCCAAAAATCATGCACCAGGGAGGCAGGAGAGAATTTACAAGATATTTGAATCCTGTTCCCAGTTCACTGTAAGTACCTGCAAACCTGGGCACATAACATGACATTTGTACGTCCCAGTGTTTCACTTACAGAGTCTGGTGAATCTCCCTGTCTCATATATGCAAATCTGAGGCTACATTCCTTACATTTTACATATCACTCAGATTCTGATGTGACTAAACAGTAGAATTATAGAAATGCTACAATAGGATCAGATGAGTTAGATCCCTACTGCATTGCCTGACCTTCCTTTTATTCCTTTATTTATTCTCTCCATTTCAGAAAATGGAGATTTCCACTTTCTCTCAGCTATTAAAATGCAAGTGACGATCTGGAGAGCTGCTCTGCTCCCCAGGCTGTGGCGCAGAGGGCTGTGATCGCCTGCTCTGCACTCGCCTGGTGTGTGGAATACATATCCGCGTCAAAGGGAGTTCCTCCCGAGAACAAAGGTGGAGTACGCACGCGGGAGCAGCACAGGGTGCTGCCGAAAAGAGGGGGCTGCTCCTGCTGGGCAGAGGAGGGATAAATACTGTCTCCACTGCAGCCAGGAGAACAGTGTGATGTAAACAGCTTTCCTGATGATTTTTATCTCAGTGTAAAGAAAGCATTAAAAAAAATCCTAAATCATCACCAACAGCCTATCAAATATAAATATTGGGGAAGTAATTTCTCACTCCAGTGAGGCATGTGGGAGCCCCAAGCATAAGACACTTACTTCTATGTTTTTTGTCTCCTGAGCACTCTGAATCAAATTCCCAGCACCTGTACACTGTAACAGGGCTCCCCTCCACCCTGCAGTTCTCACAACACAAACCCGTGTGTTTTGGTGTGCATAAAGCCTTTTCTGAATTCTGTGTGACTTTTACTTTATTCTCAGTCACCAGCTTCCAGCTGTCCTTTTTACTTCCTTTGTGAATGGTTCTGGACATAATGAGAAATATTTACCTTCACCTTCCTATGGATCTTCACAAAACTATATGAACCATATTGCTTAGCAAGAGAAGTGAAACTTGTTAGCTTTTTCTCTAAGTGCTTTTGTGGTTTCCCGCTGCTACTAGGTTAAGCATGGATTTTGATGAATACTTTTTCATATTATTTGAAGTCTTCAGACCACATACAGCAGTCTGCATCCTAGTCCACTCTGAAAAATGCCACTTTTTATTTACGTGGCAGAAATAAAACAGACAGATGACAAGGTGATCACTGTCTAACATATCACCTACCCCACAGCAAGGATTGCACCTGCTAAGTGCTTATTATAGTCAGAAAGACAGCCCTTCCTAAGATATTTTAAGATGCTACTCATGATAATGACTAATAGTTACATTACTCATAAACCTGCTCTGTCCTTAATCCATGTGTTATTCTTGTTCTTGCAGAAGGGAAAACAATGTGACAGAATGTTTTTACACAGATATAGTACATTTATATCATTGACTCTCCATTGCTGCTGGAAAAGCAAGCCATTGTTGCATGAGAATATACTGTAGGAATTCCTTTCGGGTTAACAATTTTTGCAATTGGCAGTTCCAGGTGAGCCATCTAGAGGCAAAAGTAGGATTATCTAAGAATTCTCTACATTAAAAAGTGTAATGAATTCCTCTCAAGTAAATATTCTAAAAAAACTCATAGCATCATAGGTACCAAGAGCTGAAAGATTGCCATCTGTTAAATTCATAAACCTCTTAAATGTTTTAATTTCCTGTATGCTCATGCTATGAGTTTAACAGTTTCCTCTGCTTTTAAAAATGATTTCTGAGAGTAGTTTGGATTGCTTTATGCTAATGTAGTACCAAGAAAAGCCTATATTAATTAAAATAAATAATATACTAATTAAAGTATGGAGTGCAGAGTTAAACAAAAGCTTGGAATCTCTTCCTCCTCCTGACTCACTGCGTGACACTGGGCTATTCTCTTAACTGGAGTCAGTTTTACCACCCATAAAGTAAGACTCATAATTTTACTGTCTTTGTAAAGCACTTTATAGTCTTTGGAAGACATACCAAAACACTACAATAAAGATGCACACACAGTAAATACAAGGATTGGCCACATTTTGCCTTTGCTTCCCTTTTGCTCAGTCCTGTTAAAATCAGAAGTACACAGTGCATAAATCAGAGCACAAGCAGCCACCCTTGCACTTAGTAGAAGCATCACAACACAGCTATGAAAGGATGAAAGTCACCAACCTTAGACACAACAGGGGAGGTCTTAGATTAGGTGGTGCACCTGGTGCACCCTGTGGGATAGTTTAAAGTGGGTAGTCAAAGGCTTGTTTACTATTAAAACTGCCAAATTCCTTTGAAAATGTTTCTATTCACACAAAATATCCCTATGTCATCTAAATGAAAGCAATGAAATAGGAAATTTGCTTTTCAATGTGATGACTAAAGCAATGCAGCCAGAAGCCTGACCTCTGCCATAGGAGCAGTGCTTGCAGATGATGACATGGTGCAGCGGTGGCAGGGCTCCTGGACCTTCAGCCCAGTGGCACCCCAGGGACCCTGAGTCCCAGATACCCTGATTTAGAAATTGCTGGTGTCCACTGCAGCTACAGCTACACCAGATGCTAAATGTAGACAGGGTTGCTCTGTCTTCATACCAATTACAACAATTGCAATGGGAAACAGAAGTGAAAATCCTCACTTAGGAGCACTGTTCCAAGCTCACACATGGGTGTCTGCTGCACACGTGATCACACTCTGGAGCTGGCAGGATTCTTCCTGGACTACTGACAGGGCCTGAATGACCATTTAAACAACTCTGTATGAAGCTCAGGCTGTAGTCTGCCTGCCATTTAACTTTTCCCTGAAGTATAAAATGAGAAACCTGGATGAGCATATGTCAGGCAGATCACACACTGCGTGAGCAAGGGTAGAGGTTGTCCACATGGTTGTCAGCGTAGTAAGAGCCTTGGAAAAGGAAGGAACAATGGGGTAATGATGACCTTCTCTCCCTTCCCCAGATTCACATGTTCAGATAGCCACTCTGGGAAAACAATGTGTTCTTGTCAAAAAATAAAAACAAAAAGTGGAAAAAGTGAAATGAGTGAGGGCAAGGAGCCAACAGAATGAAGGTTCCCACTGGGAGCTAGAATGAAATAGAAAATGGCTGCTAGCCTAGAAACATAGGCTTCTCACATGGCATGATGCTGTGCATCGAAGGAGGTGACTGGGGTGCACAGAACGAGGGTGAATAATGTACCTCAGCATATGAGTGGGTAGATACCTTGCACCACACAGTAACGGCTAACAGTCAGGATGCAAGACACACTTCTGCCCTGTCCCCTCCCACCAGAGATGGTGTTTTATCAGGACTCCTAGAGACAGGGCTGCCTGGGTTCAGCAACTCACTGCTCTGACCCCATGCCCGTTCCCCACAGCACATCTGGCTTTGTAGAGCTGAGGGCAGCCGCCAGCGCATCCCAGGTGCATGCTGCCATCTTCTGCAGGGAGGCCAGTTGGACTCCAGCTGCCATTTTGTTCTGACTGCTGCGGTCTCCTGGGGCTTTTGTCTCTGACCCAACAACATATGTGCTTGATATTTGAACAGTTATTGACAGCTATTAACAACATGTTTGAACAGTTCCTGCCTCACCCTTTTCTTTAGGGAATTACAGAGGATTTTTGTTTACCATTTAAATAAAGCCGATAATTGCCCTCATGTTGTTGGGGATACCTGGTATCAGTCTAATAGTACATAAAAGCATTCACTGATTTCCCACAGACACAAGCAGGATAAGCCTCATATATATATATCACAGATACTTATTCAGACAGAATAAATAAATTCCATCCTACAGCTGTTTCCTAGGTAACCTAACCAGGACCACAGCAACAGACTGTGGGCTGCTTAAAGAGTCTGAACAACAAGCTGCAGCATTTCTTCCTGTCTCCAAACTTTTGATTGTGTGGGGCTACAAACGGAATAGAAATAAAAATGTTTCGAGAATGAAATATGCACTAGAAAATCTGTACCCATTCTCACATAGCCAAAACATGTGATCTCAAGAGTCCTATGATACTTAACTTCTATAACCCACTCAGAGCTACCTTGCCTATGCTTGGATGTATGCCAGCGCCCAAACCTCTGGAAAGCCTCAGAGAGCAGTCACCAAAATCTGCGTGCTCAGCAAGTGAAACGCGACATCATTAGGCCTAGGCAAGAAGGCTTAATGTGCATGCTCGGAGGAAGCCTGTCCTTTGTAAGGGACCAGTGAACATTCTGGTCTTGTCAAGGGATGTTAGGGTCCTCTACCAACAAAGCTGGAAGGTCTCAGCAGATAGTACCAGCTTGCATCAGCAAGATGTGGATAAATCTTTTCCTTAACAAAAAATGCTTGCATTCACAATGCAGACATGCTGCAGAAAACTGTAATCTGATCTTTTGAAACCCTGTCTCTGCCTTATTTTGTGCACAACATAGATGCCATGTTGGCTTGTTTATTCTTTCTAATCATATACTTCTCACCAGTGGATGTGACTATGCATGCTGTCAGTAAACTTTAGAAGATATTTATGTGGGACATAATTTAAAAAAAGGTAGGGGGGTAGTTTAAGTATTTGTATCTGCACCAAATTAACCACACTTGGTAACATCTGATTCTCATGTGGCTTGCTTCTTTTTGCTGCCCAGAGCTGCCAGGGCACATTAGCACACTGGCATCAGCCCATGGTCAATGTGCTGGGAAGTCAGGGCAGGGGCAGAGCCTTGGGCTGAGCACTCGCCTCCCGTGCCTACCAGGAAGGGGCAACAGCTTGTGCAAAGGGCTCTGCTGTCACGCTGGGGAGTTAGGGAATAAAAATAAATCCTCATCATCTTTGGCAGGGAAGCAGGCAGGTGCAATTTTGCATCTGCAACACAAAGGGAGAGCAGTTGTGAAAAATCTATGTAGACAGAAAAAGGTAAAATTATTCGGCTTCCCACAGTGCAAAAGCCTAAAATACTTTCTGTCAGGACCTTTCATTCAGCTAGAAAAATTAGAGAAAATAGATTACACTGGATATACTCTCATTTAATCTATGGAGAGAGTGATATGCAAGTCCACAGTTGGTAAGCGATGTTTGTTTGTGACATTGTAGTAGCTATTCTCAAATGCATATTGTGCTGGTATAAATAAGTGTATTTGTTGTTGTGCATAACTATGGAACAGTATTTCTGCCTTGTGAAGTAGCACCTTTTAATGGATTAGAATCACTATAAATCTGTTGCTCTAACAAGAAATAGCCTGATAAATAAACATTTAACCAAACTGTTGTCTGTTAACTATAGGGCCATAGAAGGGAAAATATCATGAGAACTGATCTGGATCTAGTTTTCGTCTCCTAAGTGAATGTCAAACACACTCTCCAGAGAATCAATAAAATTAGTAACTTTTGCTTTAAAAAGACCATCTTTTTCAGTTGTGCTAATACATAACTATTTTTTTTTTTTTTAAAGACACAAACTGTGCATGACAGTGTGATGAAGAAAAGTTTTTAAGTAGTAACACCAAGGCAAATTCATATTTCTGTGTAAAAGGGTCAGAGGATCGTAAATACCTTTGAGGAAAACAGAGGTCTTCTGTCTTCATGATGAATTACATACAATTTTTAGAAGAGAAATTAGAATATGTGCTTATCCACCCAGAAACTGGAGTTCACAGACTGGATTTCAGGAAATACGGTGCCAGCTTTTCCCCAAATTACATTTGTGTGGTCCCAGTGAATATAATGGGGTTATATGAGGTGAAAGTCTATGCAAAAATGGGCTCAGCCAGACTCTCCAGAGGTATGTAGAAACCCAAGGGCCTGAGCCTGATCTCTTCGGCAGTGATCTGAGCTTCATTTATATTAAAGTCTATTGATTTCAGTGGATGAGCTATGAATGCACACCTACACAAACGTAGCTGAAATCAGATCTCCCACAGCTACATCCAGCCCTGCAGATATGGAACAGGGGCAACTTTGATAATATGTGTTCAGTGCTTCTAGTTTGACTTCTATATGCAAATTCTCAGCCTGCAGGCAAACAAACTCCCATCTCATCTGCTCCCAGTTTCAACTCAGTAGCTCTTTGAAAATTGCTTGCTCTGCCCCTTTACTGTTCATGAGTAAATGGGACATGCAGTAGATATGCTTAAGGTACAACTTGCTCCAAATGTATCAAGGAAAACAAGTCTTCACCTGAACTTCAACCAGAACATCCTCAGAACAGGAAAAAAAGAAAAAAAAAAAAATCTTAGTTCTCACATAGGTTTGCTGATCAGAAACAGCAACTAAAACAAATACCAAACTGCAAACACCTTCTGTCACCAAAAATCAGAGGTCTCATTTAAAATCCACATACATTTTTCAATCAATAAATCATGTAGTTGCTGCAACCCCTTGCCTAAATGCATTTATTTTAAAGTCTGATCACCTACATAAAAATATGACTGGATTGTCATCACTGGCTGCAAGTCATAGCCTCTCTTTAAAGCTGTGCACTACCTTAAGGGTCCTGTGAATACAGCAGGCAGTAAAATCCTGATGTTATTCATATTTCAACCAGCTAGGAACAGACGTTCTCCTGGGGTGAAGCTCTTTAATAGGCATGGCAGGTCCAGGATTTTGCCAACCAGCCAGTTCAGCTTTCCCCTGGGTAACGGGGAAGCATTTGAAGCCAGGCTGGGCACACAACTCAGAAGCACATGGCTTTCTCTTGCAACAGAGCTGGCAAGCGCCAGGACATGGCTGGCTAGCACCTGTGGCACTGGCATTTCAGATGCAAGGGTAGCTATTTGACATTAAAAAGCTAGGGATGTCTCTCCTGAAGATGATGTCCCCTAACAATGTCCATTATCATGTAATGTGAACAGAAAGCTGCAGTCTGCTGGGGGAGTACAGTTGGTCTGCAGGCTGACTGCCTCATGTGGGAAGCTGCCTCCAACTGCATTTTGCTCTATGCCTCTTCTTGCTAGGCAGCAGTATTCCTTCCCAAACATGATTCAAAAACAGCCTGCAGAATTACTAAACCAATGAATCACTGTATGAGATGGACTGCTTGTGAAAATATGGAAGTGAGTTTAAAAACAGACAAAAGAACCCTGAGGGGTCAGGCAAACTGCCATTCTCACAATGGACTCCAGGAGAAGCATCTGTTCATACCACCTGATGTCCTGGCTCATCCAATTTGTTGTGAAGTACAACTAAATATACAAGAAAAATGTACTACAGCTAAGTTTAGAACATAGGTAACACACACTCCTCTAATCCCGTAATACAAGCTGCATACAACTTTATAAAATGAAATGTTTCCATGACTTGGCTTAAATTTTCCATTCAACCTTATTTCTCCCACACCTGTAATTAATGGTACACCGAACCATAGATTTGTCACTGTCTGCTACTTCTACCAGGCTGCTCCTAAATCAGGGTTTATACTGGAGGCTCTCCTTTGGTTTTGGGTGTTATTTCAAATGAGCTCACCACTTATAAAAAGATCACAGGCCAGTTTGGGCCACCTATCCCTTTGAACTAATGCAGAACCCCGGGAAAAGGGATTAAACACAACTGTCTGGGAAAGATGACATCAGGATGTGTTTAGTACACAAGGCTTAGTACAGAGCCTAAAGGACATCATATAACATATGAAGACTCATCCTTTTTTCTCTTCAGCTCTGTGAACTTGGCAGGATTTTTGTCCTTTTCCTTTTGGTTTCTTGTTGGTTTGTTCCAGTGGTTCTCTTCTAGCTCCCTTCTAGCCTAGCAGACTTTTAAAATTTGAGTAAGAGTGAATTGAAAGTATAAATCAGAAGGAACAAGTTCAGCTTTAAGTTGCACCATATATACACATACTTAGAAGTACAAAATGTACAATAATTGAAAGGAAGCAAGCCCCAAGTAATTAACCTCAAAAACTGTAATCTGTTTTTTTCCCTCCAGACTCTTAAGAAATCACTTCTTTTTTGTTATTATTGATACTACTTAATATGAAACACCTCAGGTTAGAAATGTTAATAACAGGTGAGCTTCTGTAGTCACAAATCTCCTACTGATGGATCAATAAAAGTGCAGTAACTGGCAAGCGGCCGTCAGCTCAGGTTTTTGTCGTTGCTGTTTTTTTGTTTTGTTTTTAGAGCTATTTCTGGCAGAATCTGGCAAATGTATAGATTTCATTTCCATATAAAATTAAATGGGAAAAAAGTGGTATGTTTTCCTTAGGTTTACTCAGTGCAATATTTCTTAACTGAAGCAACAGTTGGTTTTGGTCACCAATACAGAAGGGCTCATGATGTTCCCACTGCCCAGACAAAATACACCCTCGTTTCTCACTCCAGTGTACTCTAACTTCATAGGAATAGCAGAGAGTTCATATACAACACTCAGTTTCTGTGACTCTGATTCTCTCCTATTGCCTTCCTCATTTTCCTTGACCCACCTTTGGATGCCACTTTAACTTAGTTTCATTGAAATTTAGTTTAAGTGAGCAGTGCTATTACCCAAATTGCCATTCCTTTGTTGAAAGGCTGATGAACCATTCTGTGGACGTGGTCTTCAAAAGTCTTTCAAGAAACATAGTGAGATTTAGATGCTACAAACCCAATGCTGACATTTTGCTTGTCTCTAGCTATAATAGACTGTTTTCTGGCTGCAGGTAATCCATTTTCACAGAGGGTGCTTTAGACATCAAGTCTTTTTCGGCATGGATAAATCAACGCAGTGAGCTGGATCAGTGCTTCAGTGACCACTTTAGAGCAGATACTCTGCTCGCCTTGCTGGTGTGCAGGCTTTCAAAGATAACTGAACCAGATGAAATAAAAAATTATAAATAAGCCTTCTAGAAATATACTTAGGTAACACAGAAGATTGTACAGGCTGGACACAGCTGGTTTTCTCATGTGAAGGTACGAACTGTGGGATCCTCATTTCAACTTTGAAGGATGAAAGTAAGAGGCAAAGAGCCCTCAGTGTTTGCCTCACAGTGATAGATCAGAAGTCTGTAGGGCATGGATATTTCCTAGGCTGAATTCTTTGATTTCTATGGTATTCACAAGTATTTGGAGGTGGTCAGTGATGAAAGAAAATGTCCTGTACACTATTCAAGGTGTCCAAAATCTAATGATCTCCCTTAATATTGATGGAGTAGAGAATATGTTGGTTCAATCTAGACATAGCAGGAGTCTTCAGCTACCACACCAGAATCATCTGAGTTCTTAATCCTCTGTGCCCCAGGCTGAGAAATACCTTTTTCCATTGCATTATATAATCATTAAAGGCAATCAATTAATTTATTGCAATGACAAGCAACTCTGACATTGAACCCTGACATGGGCGAACTGCAGAAGCATTTAAAAATGCAGTCCTGCAGAAGGCATCACAAAACTGATAACAAAGTGAAGTAAAGTGCCACTTAGAAGTCTTATGAACCCACAGAGTGCTGAAGTATACGAAGTTACTGCTCCCAAATGTAAATGGCTAGCGCTGAGATATGTTGAAAAATAAATAGTATATAGTGGGAAACAAGGGACACAGGTTTCACTCTGTAGGTCTGAATAACTCTTTGCAAAATGTATTACGCAAAAATGTTTCACATGCTAATAAAAGAAATTCTTTGCCCTCAGGGACTGTGTATTCCTGGGATGAGGTCGTGTGTCCATAGTTTCATTTTTCTGGACCCAGAGTATTATACTGTAAATGTTGATTCTGCCATGAAAATGCTAACAATATTGTTAACTGACTTCCTCTCCCAATTTCTGTTGGTAATACAGTAATTTTTCCACCTCCAGGATTATATTACCTGCCAACACAACCGCAAATGGCCTGGAAAAGAAGGGAATGTTATTGCATTGCTTTAGGCCATGTCTACATTGGGTTGTTGAACCACTTTAACTGTGGTTAGCTTGCATTTAAGTAGCTAGTGCATATATAAGGCTGGTTTTCAAAGTGATTTAGTACCTTAGGCTGCACTAAGCATCTCTCCTTAGAGTAGGCACTAACCCATTTTGCAGGGAGCCCGTTCCCTGTGGGGCTCATGTGGTCCTAGCTGTCTTGCTTCCACAAGCCCTTTGCTTAGTAACTCCTTTTGTCCTAAGCTGCCTTGATACTTCTAAGTCTCCACAGCGTGTTGAGGTTGCCTCGGCCAGACGTGCTTTTCTGTTTAAGTACCAATTACCCTGCAGACTTGAACACATTCTGTTTATGTATCAGCTCTAGGACATGTGCATCTCACTGAGTTTCTTCCTGGATCCACACATAGTTCTCAGGCCTGAATGCTCTTGCCAGAAGACTGCGGTAAGTCTGAGTTTTGTGTAAGATAACACACAATGTAGATACTTCCATGGAATTGCTCAAGCAGCAAAGCAAAATGCTGACCAGAGTTTGACTTGAGACCGAGTCAATGCAAAAGACCCTGGCAATAGTGTTTTAATACAAAAGGCCATGATGGAAACACAAGCAAAAGTCCTAAGCATACAATGAAAACTGTATTTTTGTACCCAAGACTAAAATGCAGCCAAGACTAACATGGTGCTTATTCAGCACTATGATAAGTACCCATACTTGAATTCTGGGAAACCACTGAGAGCACCCAGTACCCTGCACATACATGAGGTCTGACCTGGAGAAGAATTAGAGTGTGTCTAGGACTCAGCAGATGTAGTGATATCCATTTTCATCAGATATGGATTTGATGGGTGGACAGTTCGTTGGATAAAGAACTGGCTGGAGGGTCGCAGCCAAAGGGTTGTAGTCAATGGCTCTACGTCCAGGTGGAGGCTGGTCACGAGCGGTGTCCCCCAGGGGTCTGTCCTGGGACCGATGCTCTTCAACATCTTTATCAATGACTTAGACTGTGGGATCGAGTGCACCCTCAGCAAGTTTGCTGATGACACCAAGCTGAGTGGTGCAGTGGATACCCCTGAAGGAAGGGATGCCATCCAGAGGGACCTGGACAGGCTGGAAAAGTGGGCCCACGAGAACCTGATGAGGTTCAACAAGGCCAAGTGCAAGGTGTTGCACTTGGGTCAGGGCAATCCCAGGTGTGTGTACAGACTGGGAGAAGAACTCCTTTGGAGCAGCCCTGCGGAGAAGGACTTGGACATTGTGATCGACAAAAAGCTGGACACGAGCCGGCAGTGCGCTCTTGCAGCAGCCAGGAAGGCCAATGGCATCCTGGGCTGCATCACGAGAGGGGTGGCCAGCAGGGAGAGGGAGGTGATCGTCCCCCTCTACTCTGCCCTTGGAAGGCCTCACCTGGAGTACTGTGTCCAGGCCTGGGGCCCCCAGTACAGAGGGGATGTGGAGCTGCTGGAGCGGGTCCAGAGGAGGGCCACCAAAATGATCAGAGGGCTGGAGCACCTCTCCTATGAGGAAAGGTTGAGGGAGTTGGGATTGTTCAGCTTGGAAAAGAGAAGGCTCCGGGGAGACCTCATTGCAGCCCTCCAATACTTGAAAGGAGCTTACAGGCAGGAGGGGGACCGACTTTTTACACGGGTGGATAATGGTAGGACAAGAGGGAATGGGCTAAAACTGAAAGAGGGGAGGTTCAGGTTGGACATCAGGAAGAAATTCTTCCCTGAGAGTGTGGTGAGGCACTGGCACAGGCTGCCCAGAGAAGCTGTGGCTGCCCCATCCCTGGCTGTGTTCAAGGCCAGGCTGGAGGGGTTCCTGGGCTGTTTGATCTGGTGAGCGAGTGGCTGGCAGCCCTGTCCACGGCAGGGGGGTTGGATCTGGATGATCTCTGAGGTCCCTTCCAACCCAAGTCATTCTATGATAGTGGAAACACAGAGACCCAGAAGGATAGCCCCACTGAAGCACAAACTCAATGGCCACTTGAATGCCAAAACTGGGACTTGCCAAAAAGTTCAATGCTATGTTATTGCACAAGTGGTTATGCTGATTCCGAAGTGGTTTGTTTGGTTGGGTTTGTTACCAGCTACATTACAGAAGATAGCGTCTATCCACCTGCCTTTTGACACCCCCCCCACACACACCTCCGTTGCTCTTTTGTACATGATAATCACAGCTTTCTTCACACTGCCTCTCTCCTGCTCCAAAAACCGTTTCCTCCTCACAAACCCTTTCACCACATTGAAGATAATGATACTTTTAATTTCCAGTTTACATTTTTGTATTTGTATTTAAGGCTTCATCCACATGACAATGTCTCTGTGAGAAGCATGACTGCGTAGGAACAAGGATAGGCAGGGCTTGGCCCTTGCATCACAGCACCCTTGGTCCTGGGAGCTGATTGGTGTCTCATTTAAAAATGTTAACTCTAGGATTACTTTGGCAAGCTTGGGACCAGAACCGCCTGTTTGTGTTTCTTTGGCAAAGAAAGGTACTGGATGTTTAGAGCTCAAGACAAGGAAACGGCCTGAAAAGCCTAGTGAACTACCCATAGTTTAAATTCAAGAGTTTTAATCAAGGACTCTCAACATCCCCCTTTCAAATAGGCAGGAGAGCTCTTGATTCTCATTTCAATTCTGCTTCAAGCCAGAAAACGCTCTTCCTTTTCAAATACAACAGAAGATAGTAAATTTCATTTGTTCCAAACTGTTGTATGAATAAAGGAGGGCTATAATTCCTGAGGAAATGAAAAAAAAAAAAATGTATTACAGTGTTGCCTTTGTATTCCTCTTTTATGCTGCAAGTTTTTCTTTAGTCTTGAATTAGCTGTGAGCAAAGAGAGAAGAGGGTTGCAAATATAATCTTCAGACCTCTATATACAAAGATATGACCATAAGTGGTCACTGATGACAAGCATCTACTGCCACCTAGGTACCCAGAACAGCCTGCCTGGCTTCCACACCGCTGCTCCAGAAAGCTATGGGTCTGCCTGGAATCTGTCACTGCATCTCCTCTCCTACCCCAGTTCTCAATAGACAACTGTCTCAAAACTCCTCTTGGTGTTTTCCTTTGTTCAAGGTAGATAAATCAGTCCTGCTGCTGCTTCCACAGCCCTTGATTTCTAAGCCACATTATGTACCAATATACAGGAGCACAGTCTCATATTTTGCTGTACAATGGAAAACTTGTCCCGAATAGAGTCAGCAAGTACATGGAATTACAGATCTCTCTTACACCCAGACACTCCATCTTCTGCTGTACATTTTGATCCTTGTGCTGAGACAGCACTGAACAATTCAGGCTCTCACTGGCCATCTCTAATAACGCCTTCATGGTGCTAAGAAAAGGACAAACACTGATTTCACATAAGAAACAACCTAAGCTTTGAGCTAGGTAGTGTCACGGTATTCAATACCTTACACATACACCAACACCAAGACACAGAACCACTCTAAGCATAAAGTTCTGCAGCCATATTGGACCCTACTGAAACCAAATGGCAAGACTCCCACCAGACTTCATGGAGCCTGGGGCTTGCTCTATGCTGATTTTAAGTAATGCAGGGTTTTCTTCAGATTAATTTTAGTCTGGTTTCCTAAGGGATTGAAATTTATGCAATGGTGTTGTGTGTGTCAAGTCCACCCCAGTAATATTTGTACTCACTGGATAATTTCAAAAGAAAAGAAAAATCCTAAAGACATTGAGTTTCCATAAACTCAAAAATAAGCAGATGGGTGGAGAAGAGAAACATAATCTATGCCCAGTGAAGGCTGCGTGGCAAACAGCTCAATCCTTGTTACACATCAGAGAATCCACACAGAAGACAGCAGTGGAACACAAGACTTCTGCAGTCCTGCAGCTCATGAAGCAGCTCAGTTTTGTTGCTTTTTGTCATTCTATGCATAAGACTTGGGACTAAAATCATGCAGGTTGTTTTGCTTGTTTAAATAGAAGACAAAGTGCCAACAACTGCACAAAGGACCAAAGGAGTTACATTAATAAATCCTAGAATCACAAAATCATATGAAGGTTTGAGTTGGAAGGGACCCTTATAGATAATCCAGTCCAAACCCCCAGCATGGACAGGAACATCTTTCATTAGATCACATCACACAGTAATGTAAAATGCAACTTTGAACACTTCCACTGACAGAACATTTGCAGCTTCTCTGAACCATTTGTTCTGGTGTCTCATCACCTAAAAAATTCCTCCTTATAGCCAATCTATTTTTCTTCAGTTTAAATGCAAGTTTTAGCTTTGCAGTGTTCAAAAATACTAGTCCTTCTGTGACAGTATCAGGCTGAAGAGTTTGGAAGAACACCCTGACCAGTAAGGTTTTGCAAAAGCCAAGTTACTCTCCCATTTTCTCATCCCTAATTCTTGGGCAGTCACTAATGCACTGCATTAAGGCATTCTCACATTTGCAGCTCAGTGATTTTCCTTGGTAAATAAAAAAATAATTTAGTTCCTAAATATTATTTCTTGGGTGGTTTTGAAAAAAGAAACAGTAACGAGTTTCAGCTATGATCCAGTGACAGCAACAGACATATTCCTTAGTAAAGATTTGCTATTTATAATTATGATTTTACATTTTCTGTAGCTTTTGCATTGGGCTAACACCAAGCTAGGTATGGGCCTTGTCTTGGTCTTCTTGGGCCAAATTCAGTGTTGTTAGAAATTCCACATCATCTATTAATTCAGTGCCCAGAAAAATTTCTGCCTGTTAGTTTTTTAATAGGGTTTAACTCTTCAAGACCCAATTAATTACAACTACAGCAGAAAAGACTGCCACATTAATTTTACTTTCTGCTATGCATCCCTCACACTTGAGGAGCCATCAACGTGCTCAGACAAATAGCATTTTTCTGTATCTATATAATTTTATCAGAAGAGCACAACTACAAATACACCAATTTAAATTTATAGTTACTAGTTTTTAACAAAAAAGCATATTTTACACTAGAAAATTACACTGAACATGTTTTTCTGAATAAGAGATTATATTCTACAGAAGAATAATTTATTCAAGTTGCGTGTAAAAGAGTAGTGCTTACTTGTGCAAAAATTTCTTTTTTTTTTTTTTTTAGCATATACTATAATTGCAGGACACCTTTCTCAGAACCATCCTTTCTTACTGTACACAATCCAATAAATGAGAAATATTTCTGAATGAGATAAAGCTTAGTGACAATTGAGGAGTGAAAGTCCTTAGTCATATTAACTAAATAATTTTCCATCTTTGTTTTGTATTTGCTATGAGGCACAGTTCCTTGAAGGCAGTACCTGGCATTGGCAGCTTTGACTGACTACAGATGAATTTGTGCATATATGAACATTCATGCCCACAGACACTTGCATGTTCTCACACAGTCTTGAAGCCTTTACCGCATTGCTCTGTGCAGACATTTTTGCATCATCTCCACTTACACACCAAGATGTTGTATCTCTTATTTAATGANACAGTCTCCTTTTTTTTTTTTTTTTAAACCTAGGACCCAGAGATCTGCATCTAACACAGAAGAGATGCCAGTCTCAGCAAGAGTTATAACCCTAATAGCTAAAGAGACGCCTTCCTTAAATTGTAAAAGGCTGGCTGTTACCATGAAACAATTTGTTTTCTTAATAGGATTATATAAAGTAATCTGCTGCTTTGAAGTTGTTTTATAAGCAGAACAGCTATTTCTTAGCAGATACCAGGAGAAGCAAGAGGAAAGAATGTGAAAAAAGATTTACAAACAGTTTATCATAGAAGGATTTAAAATTAGACTTTATCCTACTCTAGGAAGAATAATAGTGATTACAGCGATCATACAGTAAGTGAAATCTACGTTGTTTAATATCGTTGCCTGCCTTCACATGGGATGTTGCTGATACTGTGACACAACCAGCCAGGCTTGTTAGGGAAAGCTTCCTACAAGTCAGAATTTAGCAAACAGAACATCACTATTTCTGTTTTCCAGAGACAAGTTGCAACTAACAGTCGTCAGAAGACTTTTTGTAATTGCTGTAAGGAATGACAACCTCAAAACATAAAAGATCTGGGTGATTTGACAACTGTAGCAAGTTACAATGTGATCAAGATTCCCCAACAGTGAAATTTAAGTATTTTTATGCAAGTACAATAGTTGATCAAAGAGATATGCTGTACTCAGGGGTACAGAGAAAGGACATTCAGGATCCTTTTATTGTCCATAAAACACTAATGGGAACCCATGTGTATACTACAGCCAATTTACTTTAGTTTAAGTGAGTTCTGTAACCTTTAAGTATTAGATAATCAAATTTCTTGCATCATTTATTTTCACTTTTGTCTTATGCCCTGATGGTTGAAACTCAGATTCTTCATCCCCACTTATTTTATAAACCATACAATTACTACCGTGATTTTGGGTTTGATTTGTCTGGTTTGTATCCAGGGTTCTGTATCATACAGAACAGAAATGATAGGGAGATTCTCTTAAAGTAATGCAATTTGCAGCTGCCTTTTGCAATGCTTCAGCACTCTAATTTCTGAGAGTATGAGCCACGTGTAGGAAGGCAACTTGGTCAGTGCTTCCAGGTCCTTACACCCAGTGACAGCATCAGATGGCTGAGGGCTCCCATGTGGGCTTGCAAACATACAGAAGGCAGCATTCTTTTTCCTGATTGGAAAATAAGGTAAACTTTCCACAGGCTAATTATTACAGGAACAGTTACATAAGTGACAGAGTCCTGTGTATCCCACATGTGACTCTGGAGCCTTCAATATCTAACTTTTATTCAGTTCCTAAGTCCCCCTGAAAAAGCTTTGCCTTTCTGAAGGCCAAGGCTGTAACACTGTTTCTGAAGACTTCAGTGGGGTCAGGGCTGCACACCAGCTATGTCTCTACCCCAAACCCGAGTCTCCGACCACAGCCAGAGGAGCTGTGGAAATGTGCATGCGTTATGTAAGAGGCTGGCCCTGATAACCAGCACGGGCTCCTGTGGCCTTACGAAACAATCAAGCTCCGTGTGCCAAAAGCATTATCATTTAAGAAAAAGCTTTTGCAAAATCAGTTCTTTTAGATTTATGCACATACCCAAATGCTCTGCCAAATCCAGCTTATTTTGCATTATTATTTTAAAAACAATTTTTTTTGGCTGAAGTGCTTACTAATTGTGGTTGTTTGCTTTACTGCAAGAGTATATGACAGCTATGGTGACTGGGAATGAGACTCAAAGAGTTCACAGAGCCGGTTAGAAGTATCCCACTGTTATTAAATTCTTTGCACAAGGGGATAGTGAAGCATCACAAGGCTGCAAACAGGGGAGAGAGTCTCTCCCATCAATAGCTCTCCCTCCACTTTTTATTCCTTTAACCAGTCCAATCTCACCACAGGCCAGGCCCTTCCCTAGGAAACAGGGCAAGCTGAGAGGAGTTGCAGAACAAACTGGAGCTGCATTCTGCTCCCTCAGCGAAGGGCTCCTGTTGGCAGCACAGCCCTGGGCTGTGGAGCCATGATACTGGAGAGGCTTGTGTGAGAAAAAAGTACAATAGAGGTTGACCCAAAGCAAGTTGTAACTGTCGACGGTCATTGCCAAAGAAGGATTTCCCCAACCCTTGGCAGGAAGGGGGTTACCATACATCTCTGAATTAACCACCAGATGCCTCCCCATTTCCCACCCTCACTCCAGGCACCCAGCAGGCCTTCTGCTCTGCCCGGCTTCTTGTATTGGCCATGGGTTTTGGCTGCTGAAGATCCAGCTCCTTGCTTAGAACAACTGGAACTCTCTGCCATCCACTGCCTTTTTTTTTTTTTTTTTAAATAAAAAAGTACTTGATAGCATAAAGAACTGTGGTCTCACATAAATGCTATGATGAGTGTACATGTTAGAAATTCAGAGGTAAATTTTGCCACAGAACTGCACTATACACAATTAAACTGCTTACAAATACAAAAGTCTCTAAGCTCCCCTCAATATAGCCCCATTCTCAAATCATGTGCACAGGTTGTTAGGTGCCTTTTAAAAAAAAAAAAAAAAGCAGAAGCTCTATTCTCCTAAGTGAGGTTTTGATTACTTTTCAGACCTTTGCCATTATTACACATTGAAGGCATTTTACAGAGAAACATATGGCTGTACTTTGGGGGGTTTTGACTTTGCATTACTCAAATTTAGAAAAAAAAAAAAGGGGGGGGGGAAACAAACTTTTGCTTTGATCTTCACTGGCAAGAAGTTTGGACTCCATGAATTTACTGAACAACACAAAACTAAGTTCTGCTTTTCCTGTTGAAACGCCTGGGATTTTCACTTGCACATATGAAATACTGTTAAACTGGAGGCCTGCTGACTGAATTGTGACAGTATCTTTTGCATCCAGACTATGTTCTGGTTTAATTTATTGTTTTCCTGACACATAGTGCTGTACATAAAATGAATCCGATTTCTAGATTGGAACATCAATTCTCATTCTTAATAAATCATATTTCTAGCCATAACATTGAGGGGAGTGAGAGGGACAGAAAATGTGGGACTGAGTATAAAATTAGCTCTCAATCATGTAAGCATTTACAAGTGAGAAAAATCTAAGTATCACCCAGGTAGCACAGAATATTGTATATAGGAGCATGATTCAGTCTGAAGTCAAATTCTTTGTCTACAATCAGAAGGGGAGAAAACTAAACAAAGCTAAATAAATACACCATAAATCTCGATGTTTTGCCACAGTATAGCTTCTGTCTAGATTCTCTAGGGTAGCCTGTTCACTCTTATCCTCTTATTTCCTGCGAGCATTGCCCTGAGAGCTTGTCACATCCATAAGCAGACCTAACACACAGTTTTCACCAATGAAGTGCTGCTTCAAAGCTATAGTACTTGTAGGTCATGTCTACAAAAATCTGAATTTTGAAGAACAGGGGGATAAATTTATATTTGTATGAACAGTATGCAAGCATATCACGTGTATACATAAGAAACTTCCATTTGAATGACACTGCAAATCTTCAGCATGGCCCATTTATCTCAAATTTTCTGATTAAGTAGTTCTCCCAGATATCAGGTCTTTAACTTAAGTAGAATAAAACAGATCATGTAAAAATTAATGTTGTAGGTAGTTCATGCTTGACCTGAAGATTTATTTCAGAAGCTGCAAGTTAAAATAATTGGAACCCTCAAAACGCTAGCAAAAACCTCCACTGGATCAAGTTGTACCTTCATGTGTAGCCAACTAACTCAAAAGAAAATTGTGTTTATAGATTCTAGGTGGTCCAAGTGGCATCTTATGTTTACAGCAATAAGACACACAGCATTTAACCCAAATAATTATTACATAAATTATATATTAAGCACTACAACTAACCACTGATTTATAAGACTAAAGACAATGCTCTAAAGGATTTCTTAAAAATAAAAGAGACCAAAAAAAGGACTAAGATGACAGAGGCTAATTCCTCTATTTGCAGACAGTGTTTTTATCTAAGCATCTAAACTCACTTCAGACTTGCATAAGTTACAGTTGGGTGTTGACAATTGTATCTATGTAAACATGGGCTGAATAAGTTTTTTAAACAGATAGTTTGACAGCCAAGTGACAGTAGTACAGCCAAAACCAAACTGGAGCTGTGCAACTGAAAGCATTGCTGCTGGCTAGCTGTAGTTTTTGCCCTGAAATACTGTTCTCAACAGTTGTTTGTAAAAGATGTCTGATCAGAAAATAAATAAAAAGGTATTTTGTTTATAGTGTAGTTGCTCAATAATGCACATACTGAAGAACACACTTTGGTTTTTACCAGCATCTCAGGCAGACATTTTTAGTTAACATGTGCCTAAAATTTTACAGTTTAATTAATAACTGTGTAATTTTCCTCAGTTGCAAAAGCATAAAGCAAGGGTAAGGATGCTGACTACACTGCATGAAGGTGGGCGTTTCCAGGTACATTAAAGGAAGTATTATGCCTGATGAGCTTTGATTTTACCTGTGAATTCATTATGGGACCAAGTACAGCTTATAGCAGCTGAAGTGTTCAGGAGAGAGGCAGGAAGGGAACTGCCAGAGCTGAAGTGCCTTGTTTCTGTAAATAGCATGCTTTGCCCTGGGAACTCAGGAAGGAGGAATAAGAAAAATACCAATGGCTTCATGTTCCCTACACTTACTACCTTTGGAGATATTAATCCTTTAGGGCTTGAGGACAGAGGAGGAAGAGAATGGCTTTGTGAGCCTTCTCTAGAGTTGAATGCTTAAGTGTAGACCTCAAATGAGATAAAGTTCTTTAATTGAAAAAAATTCAGTTCCCCACTATCAACATTGCAACCTTACAAGGTAGGTTTCACCTGATACCTCCTATACTGGAGCTACCACACTACTTTTTATTAACTACCAAAGCTGATCACATTGTTGCTTGTATTCATTCTGATGGCCAAATTCAAGTAAATCCATTTCCTCCTTTAAAGCAACATACAAAAAGTATTTCCAATCAATCCACGAGCGATATTAGCTATTTACATATATTTGATTTGTTATGTTAAAATGAGTTCTAAGTACAACAACAGGCAGGTTTCTTGTAGAAAATAAGCATAAATAAATAGAATCTTAGATGCCCAACTACTTTAAATATTTGACTAAACATTTAGAGTAATTTAAACATTTAGAGTAATTGTGACAAATAACTATAATGATATCATGCATCACCTGTGTGCAACTTCCTGCTGAGTGCTTTGGACCATGCATATCAGGAAGCGCAGTCTGTAGTCAGTCACTGCAGCACTCCCATGCCAACCTGACAGCAAAGGGCTGTCTCAATCTGTAAATTCAGCTTTTCCCAAGCTTGTATTACATTGAATTACATCTGTATTAGGGAGGCACTCTCCTGCACAACCAAACATCATTGTTAAAAGCAAGTTTTTCCCAATGCAAAGTCTACAATTAAAACCAGATGTTGCTAAGTTTTCACCTTCACAAGTCACTTTCAGATTAGTCATTGACACATTATTTTCTACACTATCAAATGAGGTAAGAGTTAAAAGAAAACACTAACATGGGTTAGACATTTATTACTTGCCAAATCTAACTAGTTAAGTTGTGCCTAGAAACTACGGAACATTGACTTTGGTTAATACAATACAGGGAGGTATGATTGCAGAAATTAAACAAATTAAAACTTTATAAATGGTGTTTAATTTCAATTTTCATGAAGGTGACAAAAAATGGATCTCCATCTGTAGAAAATTCATTCACTCCCCATCAGCAACATCTCAAATTCTAGGAATTCACAGGAGAAGTATTGTTCTATTACTGGACATTCAATACAGTGGTGAAATGCAGTGATCGTTTTGGTGATCCTTTCTACAGTTCTTTGAAGTCATATCTGAGCCTGAAAGACTTTGGCATTTGAAAACTTGTGTCAGGAAAAGAAAAAAGCAGAGATGTTTCTTCATGAATTAAAAGGAAGGATTACTTGCAGAGTGAGCATGAGAAACTGTGAATATGAAGATACTAAAAAAAAAAAAAAAATTAAGCCCAATGAAACTCATGTTCCAGAGGTTTCTGGAAACACATCTGAAAGTATGAAAATTCATACTCAGGTGTCTGATATACAGTGCCATTCCTACGCAAATAATTCATCATTAGACTCTATATCTCCATCCTTTCGCTTCATCTCTGCTCTGAATTTCAAGACCTGCTGACAGTGCTTGCCTCTCCATCTGCCACACAGTACACTGGTCCTCAGACAGCCAACATCCTCCCATACGGCCTTGGGAGTTCTGCACTTGCAGAAGAAAATGCTACTATGAGACAGCAATGGCAAAGCCTGCTGGTGATCGAGGGGTAAGAAAGTAAGGTAAGGAGCATTAAAAGGGCTCCAGAGGAAACTGAACTTCAGGGAGATCCTCTCACTGGGGAAAGGAAAAGTTCAAGAGAATAATTACTCTGAAGTGATTGAGCAGGTAATCAAAGTAGGTGAAAAGCTGCAGAATGATTTTGTGATATTAAACAATAAAATGGCAAGTGAAGTTCAATGTAAAATTACCTAAAGGAAAACTAAAATACATTAGAATTCACCACTGTCTAATTACACAGAAATTGGGTTTGACTCTACACAGTTGTGTGGAATATGCAGCTTGATACTCAGCAGCAGTCAAGGAGGCAAGCTGAATAAAAACACTAGAAGAATAATGAACAGAAAACACCATGGCATTGCTGAGTTAATCTTCAGTGCAACAACTCCTTGACACTTCATATAGTTATGGTCATCTAAAATGAGGGAAAAGTATGAGAAAACAGCAGTGAAGATAATCCAAGAATTCCATAACAACTTGGGATGCAAGAGCTGAGAGAGAGCAACATCAATATTACAAGACTTTCAGATGCTGAAGGGGTAGAGAAGGTTAACACCTGCCTACCAGGAAATACTCATTAAAGTACTGGGTGGTGGGCTTAGAAATAAAAACAAAAGGAAGCAGTTTTTCCATGCAGTACAGCTTACTGCTGTTGGAAGCGTTGAATGCCAGAGAAACAAGCGAACATAGCCTTCTACATCATTTTACACAAGTTTGTGGAAAAAGGCCTGAAAGGGCTATTTACCAGCATCACTGCAAATCAAGTCTTAGGCTTAAGAAGACTTAGAGATGACAAAAACTAACAGTCTACACCAAGGATCGGTATATTCTTGCCCTATTTTCCTTACTTCAGTATTAGTAAGGTATTAGTTCAGAGGCACCACAAGCCTAATCCAGAAGGGCTGTTCTAGATTCAGACAGATCAAAAAGACATATGAAGTAGATGTTCAGAACTGAACATCCATGCTATTTGAAATTATTCAAATGGCAACAGAACAGTAAGTGTATGCTATAGATTAAAAACAGAAATAATCCAAGTTTTCATTCTCATTCTGGCCAATCCTTTAACATCTTTAAATACATCTTTACATTAGAGAATGTTTCAAAGTCTGTCCCTTAGTAGAAATATTATCACACTCTATTTAAAACCAAAAAGCCACAGACATCCTCACTTTATATTAATCCCTTCCATTTTCTTTGATCCAGTCATTAAAGTTTATGCACATATTCTCTATGAAATCAACCAAATGCATTTTAAAAATGAAGACTAGAAACATATCTTACCTTCAAATAATGTTACTGAAAATACCCAACTCAATTGCTTTGAAAAGATCGTAAGAAAACAACTTGCAATAGAGAGGCTTTATGAATGCTATTGAGTTGCTCCCAAGAGGCTGTGGAAGCCAGGTTCTGAGGGGAACTAGAGAAACTCAAGCATTATTATGTTTTTTGCCTCTACATGGCAAGGGGAATCCAAGTTCAGGCTCTTGATTCTGAGTGTTCCTAAGCACAAGCATGTTCTTTATTTATTTCTCCCTTAGAGCGAAGGGACGAGGATGTGTGTAACATCCATCCCCTCTGCTTACCAACGGCATGCGGATAAGTGAGTGCTCCACACATCCTTCATGATGCACAATCCCATCTGCTGGTTAAGAAGTACTGGAATGCCTCAAAGAAATACCAGCACTTCATTCTGAAAAGAAATGACTTTAAGGATCATGGGTGAATAAACCCCTGCAGGACTCTGAATAGTTTTAACAAATATCAGGCACTACTCACCTAACAAACGATTATTTAAAAATACAGCACTTGTTCTATACACAAACAAAAACATTTTATTCCTCTGTAATCAGCAACCACCAGCAGAAGGCAGGAGTTTGATCTCATGAACAGATTTCATTGAGACATAAACAATGTGGACACCAATACAAGTTATCTGTGAGATCTCTCTAGCATTAAGCGTGCCAAAACAGGAAAAGTAAGAAAACGGAACAAGTCTGGCAAGCAAAATTTCCTTTAACTCATGAAGGTGGTGCTAGGCCTTAGGACAGATTCTTTGCAGTATGTCCAATTTCACTGGATGTAAGCATAGCAGATTGACAGATGAACCCCATTTTGCTTGAAATGGAACACCCCTTTGTACTGAATTAGTTGGTCTAACACCTGCACTCCGAAGTATTTTTAATACACATGCTGAAATCTAGATACTGCCAAACATTTTAAAATTAAAGTGTCACAGTATCATCTAATTTATGGCATGGGTGCCACTTGCCTCCATTTTGCAGGGAAATAGCATCCCACAGTATGGTAAGTTCAGAAACAGCACTTGAGAAGTCATATGACACCTCCCAGATGATTAATTTCTGGCTTTCAGGCAAGATTCACACCAGCACCACTTCTATGTAGTGAATTTTCTTCTTTGGAAATTACTTCACATCTTTTCAGAGTTTTCCATGACAATTTTGTTTCCTGTTTGTAATATATATTCATGCAAGCCTCAAATTCAGCCACAGGTGAAATAGGAGACTTACTGCCAGGAGATGTTCTGTGGCAAGCTACACCAAAAGCACAAACTATTCAGTAGAAGGATATCGGAGCTGGAAAGCGTAACTTCTGGGACATACACCCACATCTGCACACAGATGTCCCATCGGGACAAAGAAAGAAGCCAAGACCTCTACTGCTATAAAACACAACAAACATACAAAGAGTAATTAAACACAAAAACATCTCCTGAACATCACAAGTAGAATTCACAGATATTCCCACATCACACCTATACACCCTTTTCGGGCAAGACTTCAGCATTTAGGAGACAAAAATAAAGAATCAAAATCATGTCTGCAAGACTTAAACAGCATTTTGAAGTATAAAAGAAACACATGCCTGGATGAAAGGTATTTGAGAAGTGCCTAATCAAGTTACATAGATAATTTAATTTAGAAAAGAAACTACTTACCTGTTT
>VXAV01003761.1:441-33141 GCA_013399715.1 Alectura lathami | reverse complement strand
GGGGAGGGAGGGGGGTGTGACCATAAATGTAGATTACTGAAATATGACGCAGAATGGCTGTTGCTGGCTTTGGGACAACATAACCTGCCTGCAAACCTACATGACAAGAGGCCTGCAAACTCCTCTTTGGAGCAAGTTTCTGCACAGGTCAGAGCTGCACACCTGTGTAGCACCACAGTAGGTTACATGTGTTTTGTAATGCTCAGGGAGGCAGATGCAACTCTACACTTGGGGTAAACATGCAACATTCAACCTTGTATTCAAATACACCATTTTGTTTCATTAGAAACCTAACCACCCTCCAAATGTCAGTTACACTTCTGGTATTTCACTATTTTTCTTGTCTTGACATTTCTTTATGGCACACTTCTGGAGATACCATCTATATCTTCCATTTTAATTACAGTTTCAAGGTACTTGTTAACCCACAATTAGCACAGTGCGAAGCTGAAGGGGAGCATCGGTTGGGCCCAGAATAGCCTTGAATTTTCTCCCTATTCTCAGCTTTCGAAGCTCTGAGGCTCCAGATTGTTTGATTCCTGTTTGATTTTTAGCCCATGGTGAACTTGACACAGTTGCTAAGATACGTATCAGTCTGCATCATGTTGATACAATATTATTTAAACACTTTAAAGGGCAGTCTAACAGATCTCTATAAACACACATCTCCGCTGTAAACTGTTCTCAGCAGAAACAAGCAGCCTGACAGCAAAATTAAATCCAGGGTATTTCCAAGATTACTGTGGAAGACTTCATGAGCATCCACCCACCACCTCACACAACACGGCAGTGTTACCACCTTGATATAGGCTCAGGGTGTACACGGCCCCGGTGCGATGCTGACAGCTTTGTATCAAGCAAGATTTCCCTCCTGTTACCACAGTCAGACGTACACAGGGAATTTGATGTGATGTGAGTACCCAGGGACAGCAGTTGCTTCAGCATTGCATCTGGGTCTGAGCTGGGGGTCCTGTCCACAGCCCTCATTGCTGGAAGACCTGTGCCCTCCTTAGCACAGCAGCCTGGCTCCTCATCAGAGACTTGCTGCACTGCATGCTGTTGAGATGAAAATTAGAAATTGGTCCCTTTACAATGCAATGCAAGTGATTTACACATTCATCACGAAAGTACTAGAAGGTACTACAGGCCAGGAACAGTTTGCCTTTTATGTATTGTCTCCCTTTTATTACTACTTCCTCCACTAGAGTATATCCAGTCTATTTTAAAATATTTCCTCTTTTTGGATCAAGCTGAAATTTTTTCAGTGCTTTATTTTCTATCTTCTATGCTTGTTTAAAATGCTGCATTACCTCTCCTTCTACCTGTTTTCATCTTTGCCTAGATAACTCCGACCATCCTGTGAAGCACTAACTCCCAGTGAGGCGCATGGGAGCAGGGCAGGCTGGAGGCAGGCAGCAGCCTAGATCACAGGCAGGTCTGTAGCCACAGGGCAGGTCTTGGGGCAGGGCTAGAGACCAGCACCACTACTGCATTGCTCAGAAAGGGAGCAAGGCCCCAGGGCTGAGCTTAAATGGAGCTCACAGGCAGGTGGGTGAGGAAGGAGGCCCTAGGTGGTGCTGGTCTAGGCCATTAAGGAAAATTAATGTCCTAATTAGTGTCCCTCCTGCCCTGACACCACACACAGGTACACAAACACAACCATGGGTGTTGCAATAGGACAGAAAGGTCAGACAAGGGCTGTTGCCAGGTGGAATGCAATGTCAGCTGTTTAGGAGAGGACAGCAAGGTAGCCTGCAAGTATATGGCATTTAAGTTCATATGCTCACTTGGGTCATTTCTCTTTATACACCTGTGAGAATTCCATACAGAATGAAACCAACAAAACACTCAACATCTATAAAACATAAGGAAAGATCCCCTGCCCTCATTTCCCTCCTCATTTTTTTTAAAAAATGTAAATATTTTCAGCCTTCCTAACACAAGGAAATAATATTGATCTCAACTGCAGAGAAGTTCTCAGCTACTATTTGGCAAAGACCTTGACCAAACTCTTCTCCTAAGCATCATAAACATGATCTCTGGATTAGTCATCTGCCATCAGAGAGCATCAGGTGAGACTCAGGAACACATCCTGAGTCAGAAGGTACAAACAATGCAGTGGAAGCAGCTAACTGAACCAGCCCTCTGACAAAGATGGCCTGTCTGGATAAAAAGACAGAACAGGCCATGACACTTAATATTAGCTTCTGCACTGGTTTTAAGTCACTTTGTGTGCTTGCAGAAAGAAGTGCTTTTCACAACTCTGAGAGCTTGCTTTAGGGTTTTCCTAATGTTTGTGTTCTCCACTGACACTATGCTCACAGCCAGTTCTGGAAGACCGCACTGTGGCCCCTGACCCAGGGTCTGTGTGTCAGCATGTCCTGCTCCACTGCTCCTGATTCCTATCAGATTGTTTGCTTTGCAGGACATGCAGTGATTTTAAAACTTGCTTATAAAAGGAACAAGGTTGTTAGCATTTTCTGCTCCCAGGTCCTACACAGCACCAAAATTTGGGTCTGACTTGTTTAAATGTTTATATTAATATATAAAACCTACTTAATGACAAAATTACAATTCAAAATGAAGAAACATCACACCTGGGAAACAAAAGCATAGGATGCTTTTGTTCATCCCAGAAATTTTTCATATTTTTAAGTAAAAACAGAATTTTGTAATGTCTCAATGTCAATACAAAAAGATACCTTGTCCTGTTATCTGCAGGAATTTTCTAGTCAATCGTACTTCTTATTCTACGCATTTATCTTCCTGGTAAGCCCTCACATTTGTAATATCTGGAGACATTTTTCTAGGCTACATGGTGTTTCATTCCATCACTAAAACTAACCCCCTTCCTCAATGCAAATTGAAAGCAATCCAACTGATATTTTCCATAAAACCAAGGCAGAGTGACACAGCAACATCAGACCACCAAAGGCATGAGTGCTGAACCTGGCAGCTTCTCATTCCACTGCCCTGCCAGCCTGGAGTAGGTGCCAGGCTCCTGTCTCACACAGCCCCAGCCCTCGCTCTGCAGCCCAGCAGACAGCAGCTCTAGGCCATGCAGGGCTCTGGGCCCTCAGCAGACCATGAGACAGTGCCAGTGCCCAAACTGGTGCACAGACTTAGCTGCCTGCTTCTTCCAAGATGCTGTGGGCACCTCTCTCCTTGGAAATTGACTGTATGTTCAAAAAAATAATTACTTGCTTCAGTTAGTATGGCAGGAAAAATCTTCTGCCACCACCTAGCTGTGCAGGTATTCTGTTATCCCCAAAGATGTCTCTGATCTGAAAATCACTGTGTAAGCTAGTAAGGTAGAAAGTCATGGAATTTTTTTTTTTTTTTTTTTTTTTTTTTTTTAAGTGCTAAATTACTAAAGACATTACCACTTCTTGATGCTCAAAGTGTTTTTGTTGTTGTTGTTCTTGTTTTTCTTAGTTTTTTTTTAAATGATTTTAGTCTGTGGCAATTGTGTCAGCTTCTTGTGTCAGAGATAGAGGACTATGGAAAAGCCATTGGAGATGGACATGGAGGAGGCACATGGTCAGAGATGACACTTGTCACTAGTATGAGGGCCTTTTGCAGGACAGAGAACACAAATTGTTCTCTAGTCCTGCTCTGATCTCATGAAACAAACTGTGGAAACTCAGTAAATGAGAACCTTATGGAGACACAAGATGTTCCAATCAACACTTTCTAGGATCTGTGTCACACTATTTCATATTTGTGGGTAAATATTTTCACTATTTTTTAAAGAAAATAAACCAAAGCACTATATAAGATCCTGATGCTTGGAAGAGTACTGCACTCAGCAGACATTCTTCATCCTGAGTTTATCATTAGTAAGTGTCCCCACATGTTCATAGTCCACAATGACACTCTGTAGTTAGGAGTTATGGGGAGAGCTATAATGTGAGAAAAATCAATAGTGTTATTTTAAAATGTTCGGACATGAAAGAACAATCAATGCTTGAAAAGACCAGAAGCAATCAATTTCAATAAGGAGTTAATATTAGGTAACAAGGCAGCAAAGAAATAGATAAAGATTAAGCTGATGGGAAAGAATATTTTAAGCATTAATTAGATACACTAGAGTTTAATGCCCCTCGGAAGAGTTTTTAAAAGAAGGCTTTATCTTAAAGTTTTACAATCCTTTGCAGAATTACATCAATCGAACAGCACATAACAAATGTGACACTGCAAATTATTTTCTTCGAACAATTATAATTTGTTAAACTAAAGTATATACTTCTTGCTGGATTCTGCAAGAGCATGTGATGACCTTCTTTCCTCGTATGAAGGTAATGTTGTACTCTCCAGAGTAAAGTTACTCACATGCCTAAGTAAGAGCCTAAATCTATGGTAACTTAAACTACATTTTGAGCTAGATCTGCCATAACATAAACGGTATAAGACATTCTTTATGTGAAAGGCTTAATTTCCAAAAAGACAAATGACCCTATTTTCTTATTGTTGTTCAGAGGCACCTGGAGTTTGGTATCCATTTTCTTGCAATATGTATGTACAAGTGGTATGTTGGCATGTCCCCTCTTTGCCATGGCAAACAATTGTATTCCTTGTTTCAAAGGTTTACAGGAGAGCTTCAAGAGAACAGAAACGTATCACAAGACTTAAACCACAAAACAAACAAATGAAAACCCACACACAAAAACCACTAAGGCAACCAGCTAACAGAATGAATCTGTAAACCATCTGTAAGGTGCAGATAGCAGAAAATGGGATTATATTTAAAAAATTGGGAGGAGTGGGAAGGGTGAACTCAAGGCTGAGATCTCCAAAGTTTTAAAATGTACTCTGAAATACAGAGCTGGGCTGATGCTGGACTGTCATTAAGGCTTTGATTTACCCATGACAGTATCAGACAGCCAATAACAGTTTAGCCAAAGATAAATCAAACTGGTATAAAATAATCTCTGTCTATGGTAAATCTAAAAGCGTATTCCTCTGAACTAGCACAGTGGTAAATGAGGCATTAATTATTCTTCTCTGTTGTATTATCAAGTGCTCTTCAGTAGAGATATAGTTTGAAGGACAGAGGACACATTGTCATAAGCAAAAATCCCAAGTCAGCATTTTGCATGATCTCCTATTAGTTGCTCATGGAAACAGTATAAAACTTCCCTAAGACATGCCTTGAAGTAGCAGAATATGTAAACGCTATATTTCACCACAGCAAGACAACAAGCAACCCTTCCCTCCCCCAAACCCACTAACCTCACCTCACAGAGCATTCATTTACCTTGTGGGCATATAGAGAAAGAAAAACCTGAGCAAAAAGATCTACATATTAATTTTTTACCAGAGAGAGAAGGACAGAAACGTGATTTATGCGTGGTAGAAGTCTGTTAACAATAACAGTCGTGACTCTGTGGAAATGAAATAGCAGTGAGAAAACTTTCTTATAGAAGTACAGAAAGCCTGGCCTGAGATTTGCTTTTCTATGTTCCTGAAAATGAGATTACGCTTAGATTATGCTCACTTGGATTAAAACTTCTCAAAATGTGCTATTTCTTTTTGGTAGCAAGTCTCAAAACATCACATGTGCTTGAATGCCCAAACCAGAAGAAAAGAATAACAACGTTTATTAATGTTTGTTTTTTTCTTTNATTTAAAAAAAAAAAAAAAAAAAAAAAAAGTTATTATGAAGAGTTCACAGCATTTCCCAGACATGCATTCAGAGTATTAATTCAGACAGCATACTACAGATTTGTACATCTCTATATCTACAAAAATAGCCATGAGAGATGAAACAGAGGGAAGCTTCTGAGAATAAATGAAACGCCAGCAAGAGTAGAAGGACGAATACAGAGTAAATGGTCGAACTCCTAGCAGTACATAGCACTAAATCCCTGACTCGAGTGCTGGTAAGATCATTCCAGCACTGACTCTGGTAACCACACGCAGTACCTGTTTCAGAAGTGCTTACAGCTATGTCCTGGCCACACAAGAAGGCACATGGTCACAGTGCCAGAGCAGCCCCTGACACGATGTTCCCCTGGTACATTTGTTCTTTTGAGGCAGCCTTTAGTTTTTATTTCTGCTTGATTGGTTCATGCTGCTTGAAAATACACAAAAGAGGCCTGTATTATCTGTATTGTTCTGAAACCAGTTGATCTCCATGTCATTCTAGAACAGCATCTGCTCCTGCCAAGCCCAGTAACCAGCATCCAGGAAGCGATGGCACAGACCAGGGCAGACACAGCCTTACAACCTGCTGCAGATCAGTCAGAACAAAATTTTGCATGGAGACATCAACATCATGGCCTCACTTCCCAAACCCCTTGTGCCCAACACCACCACACTCCAGCTCACCACAGCCGCCTGTAGGCCCACACCACAGTGCCACTGTTCCTCCTAGAGCCCATCACTTCGCTCACTGCTCATCCAGCAGGCAGTGCCCAGCCAGGCAAACACTTGCCATTAGGACAAACTCATCCTGTCAGCTTATTGTGTATGTAACCTCTGTTTCCACATCACAGCCTTTCTCACTCACAGGGTAAGAGCCGGTGAAAACAAAGCAATGGTTGCAGACTTCTCAGGTAGGCCACACAGCAGAAACTCTAAGGGATCTGAAAATCAGGCAGAAAGTGAATGCCTCCACCTGCTAGGCCAAGGACATCCCAGCCTCTTCACAGTAGAAAAATAAACGCACTAGACATTCAGTTGTTGTGTTTACAAGAACAATAACAAAAGCCTGAACAATTTAGGATGGAAAAGAGCTCTTTGGTGGGAGCCGAATTCCACAAGAGTTACTTTGCATTACACCAGTCAGCTGGAGAAGTGGCAAAGACTGATTTCCCACTGTCCCAAACCTTGTAGAATCATTTACACTCCTCAAGTGGACATAAAAACATTACCAACCATAACAGCGCCTTTTAACACCCACTTTGCTGAGGTGCTAAAGTCTAAACAAAGTATAAGGTCACAGAGGCATGGCCCAGAGAAGTTCAATTATGAGTGATGGCTGAGGCAGCGCAGGCTCCCCTCCTGCACTGACAGCTGGGGTGTGCTTCCCACACCTCCCCAGGCATGGAGCACCGCATTGCTGTGGGAACACAGCACAGCCGTCACCAAACAATTTTTCAGAGCTTACCTTTCAGTGGCTGTCACAGGTGCAGGAAATCTGTGTCCCTGTGACCTCCCACCATCTGGGGTGGCCTACAGTACTCTGCCTGCTGTCATGCCAGTCAGCATGGGGCCCACCACCACAGGAAGCCACCATGCTGATGCTATCCTCTGAAATGAGAGGACAGCAGGGAGGTTGGGCAGCTTCCTGTGGCTGGTGTGCACAACTCACACAGATCTTGTCAGCACAAAGCCTGCTGGTTGCACCAGGGCATGGGGTGGCACTGGAGCAGGCCAAAGAGCTGGCCCCGATGGTCCTGCTGAACAGAGGCCAGAGTTCTCTGGTTGCCAGCTCTCCTCAGTGTTTTTTTTTTTTTTTTTGTCTGTTTGTTTGTTTTTGTACTGGAGCTTGAAATTTAGCATTTAGTGCCAATTTCCCAGTCATTTCTCACTCCCTAAACCCAACCACCACCATCTCTCACCCCAGGGCATATGGCTCAGGCTTCAGAATGGCATCCGGGCCTGGCCCTCCTGGCAGGGTGAGCAGCACCCCTGTCCTCTTCAGGACGAGAGCCCTCTGTGGTGGCCACCTCACGCCTTGCCCATGGTCGCACAGGATGGGCAGGAAGGTGGCACTGCGGCTGCAGCTGCCTCTACCCACCTGCACAGCAGCTCTGAGGTGAGGTAACCAGTGGGCCACCAGCCTCTGCCCTCACAGAGGGGCTCTGCACGTATGAAGCCCTCTGGGTTCGGCCGTCGGAGCCAGAGGCTGTGGGAGACCAAGGTTTCATCTCCCCCATTTTTTTTTTTTATATATTTTTTTGCTCCTGAAGTGCCTTGAATTTTTAAACTAACCTTGAGGCAGCAGTTTTATTTTTATTTTGTTTGCACACAGATCTGTAAAGCTATGCATCCATCTAAATGTAGAGCAGTTTAATCCAATGCATTTCATGTTTCTTTCAAGGATTTAGGAAGCATTACTACTAAATTCATATTGCATCTCCTGATAAAAAGATCTAGACAGATATTATGGCTGGATCTTGATCAAGTGAAGGTGCTGATCGAGAGCCCCAGCTGTGCCATAGGCACGACTGCTGGCCCTGGAAGGAGAAGCAGCTCCACTCCCACACAGCCCAGCCCCAGGAATCCTCCCACTCCCAACCCTGAGCTATGGCACTGTGGTGTTGGCCTGTCCCAAGTCCCCCTCCTCCTGACCCTCTGCTCTCAGCAGAGACATCACCCATTCCTCCACTTGCTCTCAGGAGGGCTGGTTTTCTCCTCATGCCAACTTGCTCTCTTCTCACAAGCTGCTTTCTCCCTCAGCTGCACAAGCAGACGTTACCCATGTGCCCTCCACAACTTCCTACTGGTGCCCCAGCTCCTCAGCAGGTTTGTCACCTGCTCTCCATTTCACTGCCCCAACCCAAAGGCCAGGCAGAGTTCAGGAATGTGCCAGACCCATAGGAGTACCTGCCAGTTGAGTGTGAAGCTCCTGGGCTCCTCCGCCATCATCCTCGGGGCGGCAAGAGGTCATCAGAACTCTTCCTGAGCCGCTGTGGGCTGTTCATGGGTCAGGAGGTGTGCAGGACAGAGGTGAGATCTGGGGAAGAAGGTTTGTGGGAAAAGTCATCCTTCATTTTAACATACATCGTTGCATTTCTTCCTGGCCCCTGCTGAATCCTGCCAGATGCAGTCAGAGAACTCTCTCCTCATGCCCGTTCTTTCTATTCCTCAAGCCACAGTCAGGTTTGGGGTGAGGATGTCAGAGCCTGGCAGAAATGTCTCCACCAGACCTGGCCTCGCTACTGACCGGCTACAGCCACAGTCCCGTTTACTGCTTCTTGGTGCCTCTGAGTTTCATCCAGTCTTTGCAGCCACTTCTGAATCCTTTCATGAAACTTGTTGTGCATAGACTCCGAACAGCATGGGTTAACTCTATTATTTTAAATAAAATTCATGGTGGTTCCTGCTCCTGCTTTCTTTGTACATTTCCATGAAGGGTTAGAAGAGCCAGCTGAGAACAAAGGAGAGCATTACACTAAAAGTGGAAAAAAAAAAAAAAAAAGCAGAGAGGGGAACTCTCACAGGTACCTACAAATATATTTCCCAAAGAATGTCATGAAATAAATGACTGAGA
Organism: Alectura lathami; assembly: GCA_013399715.1. Classification (NCBI taxonomy): domain Eukaryota; kingdom Metazoa; phylum Chordata; class Aves; order Galliformes; family Megapodiidae; genus Alectura; species Alectura lathami. Next base: position 23,921 of record VXAV01003761.1, on the reverse strand, counting down.
CAGAAAGAGAGAAAAGGACAAAGAAGGATGAAAATGTGCCACAGGTGGGGAAAGTATTAAAACAACTACCCATCACCTGGCCAAAAATCTCAATTGATAGGTGACAGGTGTGTAATTTTGTTTTAAAGGCAAAACTGTACCATAAAACAGATGTTGGCATGTTTAGAAAATAAATGCCAAATGTTGTTTAGCCTTGCCTTTGAGCAATGTTTCTTTTCAGTTGTCTCCAGTTTTTGTAAATTTTATTTACTAATTTTCCTGCAGTTCCCCTGTCAGCTCTGGCCATAGATGTGAGGGATGTTAGCCCATTGCTTCCCTGACGGCTGCTCGGCTCCTCTGCCGTGCTCAGAGCAGGTTACTTGGCAGGCCCCTGCCTGCTTTAATTGCTTCGCAGCCACTCTGGCACCAGCAAAGGTCACTCTGAATGGCTGTGGCAGGGAAACAGCAGTAACTCCTGCCAGTGTTACTGTGATGGCTTTTAAAATGCAAAGGGAGCTGAGACCCAAGATACAACACTGCAGACACCTTTCAACTTTCAAATAAACTTAGATCAAATGCAAGGGTAAAACTCAACCACTGCTTTTTATGGTTTTGTCTCTTTAATTCAGACCTCTTCTGTTTAGGAAACAATGGCACATAGAAAGTGTTTCTGCAGTGGTAAAGCAAGCCAATAAACATACTCTAAAACAGAATAAAATCTGATTTTCCCACAATTTATGCTCCCTGCTGCATTTTGCAATTCTCCCCTTTCATTCCTTCTCTGGTTCAGGTGCTGCTGTCTCCATCAGTGGTCAGGCATGACATGGGGAGGGGGTGGATGTTGGGAGTCATGCTGGAAAGTCTTTAGAAATGAGCTCTCCCATTACTGGATATTCTACGAACAAGGACATTTTTGAAGAGGGCTCTTTGATGTGACCATCTTCCACCCCAAATTCTGAAAGGTACTTACATAAGAAAAAATTCTGACTGCTCTTCAGATAAATCTTACCCTTTCTTAGTTGAGGATGACACTCATGGCATTAAATGCAACCAAGCATGACTTGCAAATATTAACCTATTAAAACAATTCATTCATTTCCCCCAACAAATGATGTGATTACAAATGTGCCTAGGGAATGCTATAAATATACATCTATGACTTGACTTTTCTTCTAAGCAGTCTCTGGCTAATCCCTAGTCAATAACTCGGCTTTACGATGAAAGCATCAAATGAAAATGAACAGCCAAATATTTTAAACTATTGCTTTTTATTGTAATTACACTGGAGCACAAATAAATAAGCACTAAATTATTGTAAAATATTGTCAATGCACTAAAGAAAGCAGAATTGATTTTCAAACAACATCTTATTACTTCAGAAGTATCAAAGTACATTTAATTACATCTTACCTAAAAAAATCAAGTACAAAAATGAAAAGAAAATTAATATGTATTTATACTGTGTATATAGAAACGGCTAGTAATATATGATTACAATTAGCCTCTAGCTACTCCTTACTCCTACACAATCTCAGGCACATACCTGACAATTTCTAATGAAACATGAAAAAAAGCAACATGACATTCAATTTTCAGATATTGGTAAATGTATTACACTGGAATGAACACAGAATGATTTCATTTTATTCAAAAACCCTGTCATTTAAAAACATAGTGCTGTTGTCCACTTAAAAATAACTCAAACAAAACAGAAAACCATACCATTTTATACCATTTGCTTTGTCAAAAGGAGCAATAAAGTAGACATACATTGGCTAATATACGTAAACACATTTTTAGTGCAAGAATAACAAGACCTGTGACTTTACTGTGCTTTCTTGAAATCACAGTGCACTTTACACAAATTGCTACACAATAATGTTTAACTTCAGGAGTTTAAAGCAAAATAAGTGCATACCAAACAATTTCATATATACAGTCTTCGTAAGTGTGTGTATATATGTGATCTGTATGTATATACAGATTGCATATTTATACAGACTACAGCTTCAATGACTGTGTGTAACTAAGCACTGTCATTCACCCTGTGACACAGAAACTGCTGAGACAATAGGTGACGTGGAACACATCTGAACAGCATTTTGATGGCACGCAGCAGGCAGCACGACGTGCCGTTACCCGAGCGATGGGGTGGGCCAGCAGTCACAGGACAGAAGGCGACATTTGTCGTACCCTGGCTCTGTCCGAGACCTTTGGAAACTCCTCGCTCTGAGCCTCACTCCCCTCCTCTGTACAATGATTCTCACAAGCGTGAGGTTCAGTCCGCATTTCTAAAGTGCTTGGAAGGTAAGTGCTAAGTTATATTTTACTTTTTCATGTACTGTTGCTCTTTGAAACAAAAAGCCATTGTTTCCATGGGATACAATGGAGGTCTGGAAGCACATGGGCAGTTATTTAAGGACAACATAAATAGTGTCGAGCAATAAAAGCAAAACAAGGAGTGGCTTTTATGGCAGGCTGAATGTACAACCAAGTCTGTGACAAGAATGCTTCAATTCCCTGATCGTTATTCCTATTACGCATTGATATGGAAAGGACACAATACGAACAAACGCTACTAAACATGGTACTAAACCACTTTCATTCATGTTTGCAGTCCTCCAGAAGGTCTGACAACACAGCACCCAAGCAAACCCGCGCGTCAGGACTGCAAAGCCAGTGCTTCGGTGGGCGTCACTGTAACTGCTGCAGCAGCAGAGCAGCACAGAACCGCACTGCCACACGTCGGTGTTTGCCACCAGAGATCTGGTGCAGCTGGGGAAAGGGTTGAGCTGAGTATTTCACACAAGGTTATGAGAACTTCTTCTCTTGCCACATAACAAGGAAAACAAAGCACAAACACTTTCTGAATAATAAACCTGTTATCTCAACAGATTTCTCACGACCAACAAGTCATCTTCTTTCCAGGAGACTCTGGAACTTTGTGAGATCTCTTGAGTTTTTCTTCTGCCATTTTCTTTCTTTAAAAAAAGAGAATAAGCAGAATGTACAGTTGGTGTCGTGGATGGAACATGTATTCAAAGATTCCTTCACAGCCTCTGGAGTTTTTCATTTCTTCTGTCATTTGGGCTGTGAGGGGGTCTTTAAATCTGCATTTCAATTGCATACCTATTCCAGTCACTGTATATTCTTAACACACAAATATTTAATGCACACATCTATGAGTATATATAGAGAGATACATGCATATATACATATATATATGTGTATACATATGCATATATACATACAAATTAATGCTAATATACATACACACATATAAACACACACTTTATCTTTTACAGAAATCTCAGTTTGGACATCAAAATATACATCAGTTAATTATAAAATATTTAAAAACTTTATTTCAGAGGCTGAAAAGAAACTACTACTGATAAAGCATTACTCAAACTCAACCTTTAGCAATATAGATTACAAAAACCTTCTAAAATTTGTTATTTTTGGTTTTTTTGATCAGCAATTACAGCTGTGGCAATGCTGTCAACAGAGTTTCAAAGAAAAGCCAATATAACAAGAAGTTTCAAACAACACACCTTTTCTTCTTAGAGAATATAATACTAAAATGATTGTTTTAAAGAGGGACTTCTGTGCTACCAAATTTCAGACACATAGAAATTTAAATATACAAAATATATGCCATAAGATCTCTTTTTTTCCTACTCCACAGCAGTACAAGCTTCCCTCGTTCTCAACAGCTTCTTCTGGAAGATATTTCACCACATGTATTTCACCCTCATTATCAGCAAAAACCATCTCTTTTCTCCTGTTAAAACCAGGAGGTCATAATTCTTTGGTCATGACATAATCTTCTGTCAAAATGGGTGTAATATAATACAGGATTGTAAGCCAATTGCAGAGACAGCCAGGAAGATGACACAGCGTACCTGGGAGAACGTGTCACATAGCCTCTGCTTCAAAACCACATGGAATCAAGGGTGATCTCCCTACCAGCCTTCAGAGGGGCTGAATGCCAGCCTCTGCAGGTAACACAGGGTAATCTGACACAGGACATGCTGCTGGATTTAAAACTAACAAACATGTAAACAGGTTTTGCCACTTTTATTTTCTGGACCAAATACAAACACGGACAGGAACCGTGGCTACAATGCCACGGCCGTAACCTGCTAAGGAGCGGGCTCCTCGCCACGGGCTGTACATCGCTCAGTCACAGTGAACCATGGTCTCTGCCTACCAGCTGGATGTCACAGGGAGGAGTTTCTGTTGCAGGCTTTTCTGCAGAAAATTTACTTTTCCTTCTTGGCAAATAGTTATAGCTGGGGATTATCAAGAAAACTGATGCAGAACAATTTGTGTTATAAATGCAGCCTGGGCACCCACATCAAGCACTTCTATTTGCATTGCTTGCTGTGTCGTTGTTTCCCACCAAAACTCTCTCCCTTGTCCAGCCGTCCCCTCTAATAAGCTAAGGACATCTAACGAGCACGACTCTAGGTAACTTCTACAGCCCTAGCACCGAGTTGTTTTGTACATTGTCTTGCTAAACAAATCGTACAACCACATGCTTTTGTACAGAGGCCAAATCTAGGCAGGTAAGAAACAAAATGGTGGTGGGGGTCGAGAGGAAATATTAGAATACCACATAGAAAATAGTTAATAAAACCATATAACAGCAACATTATATAGTAAAATTCTTCATAAATTTTTTGAATTTTCATATATATATATTTAAGCAGTGTTATTAGTTTGAGTGTTTTCAATATATTGGCAAAATATTTACATTCTGATATCTTCTGGATCCAAAAAAATCCTGGATAAATATGTATGCCTTAATCCAGTTAGAAACTTAAATCTCTCTTGATTGACAGGTGAGCACTGTACAGGTGTGTATTTTCCTAGGAAGTTCACCACCTGCAGTAAGTCTTAGTTAGAGCCTTTGCCTTGTCAAGAAAGTCAACTACCTGTGCACGGTGCAACACGGTGGAGAGGGCATCCTCCACACACCTGTCAGATTGCAGTGTCCCAGAAAACAGTTTGTTGTTTGGAATAAGGAGGAGGGCTGTATTTCTTGGTCCCAGTATTCTTTTTCCAACTCGGCAAAATAGGCATGCTGTCCTGTTTGCAGAGTCCTTTCTCTGATTTCTGCCGAGCTTTTATTTCTTTGCAGAGGCAACGCTTTTTCTCAATCATATCTAGCATTGTATGGTCTCCTTGCAACCACTGCATACACGTCACCTGTTAGAGGGGGGAAAATGGAAGAAAGAAAGGAAAAAGAAGAAAAAAAGTATACAAATAACTATTTGGCCATAGATTGAAGACTTTGTTTCTTTGCAAGATTAACATTACTCTGGAAATAGTCCCATTTGTCTCAGGAACAAAAAATCTCTATGCCAACAACAGAAACAAAGTTAGTCTTCACTTCTTACTACTACTCTTCCGAAAAATAAGGGTAATAAAAGGTCCCCTTTTTAACTTCTCCAGAGCACTGAAAACTAATAAAGATAAATGTTTTCAGCAAACTAGCACTAGTTGGATTTTAATTCATGGAAGAGATCTTAAAATGGCACATGAATCTTAACAATGTCCTTAAGTTGTGGAAATAAAAAATTCTATACACTCAAAACCATGCTTTATATTGCTGTCCAAATCCAATCTGTCACATTAAAAGTGTGGTGTTAACACTTCTGAGTATCAGGCTAAATATAACTCTGTGTCTAATTTTTTTAAAATGATTTAATGAACTCCATGTGAATTATATGGATTAACCTATTCTCCTGTATGATGATATTTCATTAACTGGAAGGCATCAAGTGTTTAGAAACTGCATGTCTTCACACATGTAGAATATTTCAAAACATGATCCTGATCCAAAAAAAGAGCTTAGCATATGCTTAGTTGTAAGGATGTGTCACAGCCCCGCCAAAGCCTGAGGAAGTGGCTTCATTTGAGTTCAGTGGGGTGCTTACAAGACTGAACGTGCGTGTGCCTTCAGAATGCTTTAGATTGGAACTGCAACCCCAAATGCTAAACTATCTTGAAAGGGCCATCATATTTGGATTACACACTGTGTACCTGCAAACCAGGGAACTTCCTCTGGGCACTTGCAAATTTGAAGTGATTTCTTGAAGTCTACCAGAATCTACTTTCCACATTGGCCATAAATTAAGGATTTGCGAGTAAATGCATGCCATACATTTGCAGGGGCTCCCCAAGTAATCTGATCTTGTCATGCAAATGCACATGTACTGTAATACTCCTGCAGCATTTTACGATTCATGAAGGAAATATGTGTTTGTTATTAAGAGTATGTGAGTGCATTCAATAACACATGTGCTTTTCATTCACAAATAGAAAAGCACTTCAATGTGGGCATGCACTGAGTTCCTAGTACTGGGGACTGGTCTTCTTAGAAGCCATCAAAGAAACTGTCATTGACCTCTGCACTGTTTGTGGTCAGCCTGAAGCATATTTAGCACTTCTGGATAAATGGATAACGTTCAGATTCATAGCAGGAAATAAAGCAAAAAGAATAAACATGAGCAAGCCTACCAGAAAAAGTAATAAACAATGGACTCAAACAGGAAAAATAAACAGAATACAGGAATGCAGTGTTTTTCAGATACCTGTGTAACAGAAGGTTTTTAATGGCTGACACAGGATAAAAGAATTTCAAATTGTATTACCTTTCTTTATACTGAAACAAAAACACGCTTACCTTGCATTATACATCAAATAGTACTTTGAGTTGACCACAATATGCATTTTGCACTTGAAAGTTCTTATGAATTTAGAGCTACCTGGGTAGTGTATATGTAGCATATCCTCCTGCATGGCTGAACCAAAAGTCTTCAGAAACCTACCGCGCCTGCTCTTTCCAATCCAGCACTCAGGTTTATCCTCAGGAGTGATTTAACACAGTGCAGGTACGAGGCAGGTCATCTGGCATGACCTAGGACTTTCTGTCTTTGGGTGTCTCCTTGGCCTGGTCCCCAGCTCACCAAAATGGTAGTACTCACTCCTCCTGCCCCCGGCATCTTCACGGGCTACAGACGAGGCTCTAGCAGAGGCAGGTTTTCTGCCACACTACTTGTCAGGGACGCATTACTACTTACGCAGCCGTGTCTTCGTTTTGGCTGGGTCCTCCTACGTGGGGCAGGACAGGGACAACAGTCTGCACACAAGTCATTAAGCACAACATCGACAACACATGGCAGCACACCAGCTTCTGGGATGAACCGGAAGGCACCTTTGCTTGAGTGTGGGTTTCCCTTTACAGGCATGAGAAGTCCCTCCCCTTTTAAAACCATCCCATGAGCAAACAGCACGCGCTGACACCAAACGCTGGCAGTCTGCTGCTACACATCCCGGTGCCAGCATAGCATCTTCTGGTAGCTAATCCACTTCACAGGATCCAAGGGTACTAAAGTGGGATTTTGACACACCAAGCTCTAAACTTCCAATTGCAACTTCCCAGAGATAGAAGCGGTGTTGCAGAATGTGTCAATTACACAGACACTCTGCCACCCCTGCTAAACAGCCCCTAAAATAAACCTAACTGTAGACAGCTCCAAAATCCCTTTCTATACAGGCCACCATACTGTGAAGCAGTTAGGGAATCATTTACTATGAAGAATTTGAGTATTTCCCCTTTCCAGGACACAGGTTTTTAAGACTACTTGTGATTTTTTAAATGTTATTTTTGTTTGAGGGCTCTGCTTTTCACACCAGCACCCTCCACAGGGCACGTTCCTCCCCGTCACTGCATTCAGGTAATGTGTGTGTGGCACAAAGCGCAGAACTGTATGTGAAAAATCATTTGTGACAATGAGAGTGAGCACATAGGATGTTAAAAGTATAAGGGAAAAAAGTTTAAAGGTGAAAAATACTGTTCATGGGTTTTACTTGGTATTTTTGTCCAATTATAGCGTTAATATGCAGCAAAACAGAAATGCTTTGAGCAAGAGTGCATGCCTCTTGAAGTTGCAAGAGGGACCCAAGAGAGAATCATCCACTTGTAGTGAACTACAGGAATGACAATTATCATGTTGCCAATACAAAATCTCCAAGAGCATTATCTCAATTTTCATGAGTTCCAGACAAACCACAGGCTCCCAGGCCAGCACACCACTCAGCAGAGCTGTTTAACGCCAGCAGGAAACTGCAGTGACTTCCGCAGGGCTGCTATCAGAGGCTGTCACACAATCACTTATGAATTGTGAAATTTACTGATTCTACATCAAGTTCTGCTTTGATTTTCACTTATTAAATTACCATGGGTCTACAACACAATTTATCTCCAAAATCGGAAAGAGCAAAAGTTTTCCTCAAAAAGCTATTTTAAAGCAAATGTTTGTTCCAAAATTGAACATCAATAAAAAGGAGCAATAAACTTCTTCCAGTATGCAAAACTGAATTCTTATACACACCTTTAATCACCAACCAACCTTCTGAAAGGCCCTAGGAAAGATCAAGGTGTTGTCACCTTACTTTCACTATATACCCTAATTCTATTATTTTTATCCCCAAAATATTAGAAGTGAACTTTATTACTGTCAAATACTCTCAGATTTTATGCTGGCAGTGCCACAGAAGAAGAAATTACGTTATGAAACCACCTTTCAACTAAGAACAAACAGTAACTCTGGCAACTTTAAACATCCTTGAAACATAATGTGAAATGTCTTGTCTAAAAAAACCTTCCTGAGTAAAAGATAGAGCCCGAACGACCACTACTGGTGAGTGTTTCAATGCTTTATGAGGGCCTGAGGGACAAATTAGACAAACTAATTCCCTCCCCTACAAAGTGAGACCGGTGCATTTCTGTGTGCAGGTGCCTCCATTAGCACTGGGCCTGTCTGCACTTCTGACCTCACTGCGCTAAGATTCTGTGTTATTCAAGAAGGAACAGAAGCAGTCCCAAAGGTTTACAAATCTGTAGTTAGATAGCTCTGATCAAGATCACAGACATGTCTTGTGGCAAAGGTTTGATGGGCAGGACATCTACAGTTCAATTGCTCTCAGAGGACGGGTCCTCTAACCAGAGGTCAGTATGCTCCATAGCTCTCTGCCACGTCAGAATTTACTGAGAAAAGTTCGTAATCCTGGAGCAAACCTAGAAGAGGCTTTGGGGAACACACAATGACTCCTGCTGCCAGGCTCTCCCTGGTGTCACAGCAGAGTACTCCTGCTCCTGCTGCCCTGGCACTGCACGACTCCTGCAGCGCGATGCTGGCTCTGCTCAGCCCCGAGCAGTCTGCGCCCGTGCTGCTCCACCCCTCACACAGGCAGGGGATGCACAAAAGTGCTCAAAGTAAGGAGCAAGAAACATAAATGTAAATGGACATAGTCCTTTCCCTGTTCCTAACTAAGCACAGTAGTGGTGTTTGGCAAAGACAGTGATAGTTATGGGCAGAAAAAAGGAAGAACATATTCTCCAGTAATATAATTAAGCAGCTACTGATGGATCTAACTTTCCACACCTGCTCGCTGCCGTAACAAGGTAAATAAATCGCCTCTTTTTGTTGGTGACAATTCAAAATGCAAGACACGACTTCCTGGCCCATCAGGAACTGGACTGTCACCAACAGGACCCAACGCACCACGAACACAGTGCACAAGCAGTTCTTTGTGAGCTGCCAAACACATGCATGCTACTGAAGAAAAATACAGCAACACCTTCAAGTTATGTACAAAGCAAGCAATCTCATGTAGCACAGCCTTTCAAAATGAAAAATATGAGAGCTATAAAAAGGAAAATGTGGGAGCTGAACTGAAAATATAGAGTGAAAAATCCTCAGTATCATGCATAAAACTGTTTTTTTTTTTAATACGATTAAATGTTACTTGCTTATGTGTAACTGATAACAGACACAAAAATAAACAGATAAGGCTGTCTTGCTAAAAGATTTATGTGCTACCTAAACCCCACTCATATCCTCTTGTCTCGAGCCGAATCCCACACAGACTCAGTGGCGAGCCCATGCCAGCGAGCAGCACTGCTGCCCAGCCCTGAGTTTCTCCGTCCTTGCTGTAGGGTGAGTGGTAGCACGGAGCTCTGCTCCCCACCTGGGGACTTCTCTTGAAGCCAGGCCATGGGGGTGAAGCATGGTTTGGATAAATACATGCCAGCTCCCAGTCCTGAGAGGCAATTCAGGAAATGTTTTGTTGAAAGCCGCAATACAGTTTCTCAAGACTGCCCATGAAAATTCGTGCTGCTAAAAATCCCATGGGGGAGAAGAATATTAGTAGTCATAAAGTTGAAAAATGTTGCCCAATTTCATTAATTTTTGAGCAAACTTTTCTAATATTTGAATTGACCACTCAATATTTCATGCTCTGGACACTTCCATAAGTGTTTTCTTCTGTCGTGTATGAACTTTTAATTACTTTTAAAAAAGTATTGATCACTGTATGAGGGCTTAGACAACACCACAACCCATTCTAATGCTTTTCTGTGTGACATCTTGTCTGAGAAGTTCCTGGTTTGCCTTTTTGTAATGCTGCAGGCTTCTGGAAGTTAAATCAGAAGCAATAAGAGAGTCCTGTAATTCAGTGGTGCTGCCATAATTTTTTGCCTAGTACTGTAGGTTCCCACTTACTTTGCTGAAATTGTACAGGTGACAGGGCTGAGGAAGACGCTGTTCTCTTCTGGTCCTTGTGAGTGCCCTCCCTCTCCTACAGGATGGGCAGAGGGGCGGACTTCACTCACGTGAAGGATGGGGAAAACCACACTACACACATGTGATCATGGATGTCATACAAATAGTCTTATCTTTGTGACAACCGCATATCATAGGTAGAATGAAAGTCCCACAGCTGATGTGAGGCTTTAACAAAGTGACCTTAAACCAATGCAAATGATAATAAAATAAAAACATCATTGACATTCGGAGGAGATTAGTAGAAACGCCTCCTGCATCTGTAAACAAAGCGGCCCACGAGCAGTGCAATCTGTGAGTAGTGCTGCATGTCACTCAGCAGAGCCAAGCATGCTGGTTTGTTTCAGCAGGCTACAAGAAGTGAAGCAAAAAGGCCTTCTGAAAGCCACTTACCATCCTCTGGGAGAAAAAGGTACTCCCTCCCTCTTGCCTCTTGCCTGTGCTCACACAGAAGTTTCCATACTGCCTTTCCCACTGAAACACTCGATGGCACCTTCTCTGCTGCAGACAGGTCCCAGCCACATGGCCAGGCAAAGTATCTCCATGGTACTTCCACTCGGGAGGGTGGTTCCGAGGAGGCAGCCATGTGCCACGGGTGCAGGTGGCAGTGGGCTATGTTACGCAGCACGATGTGTAATCTGCCAGTCTTAGCTCGATGGGGAGATCCTCTTAGCCCACGTTCACAAAAGGGGAGTTGTTCAATACGGGAGTTCAGCAAGAATCAGATTTCAGAAGCTCTGAGCACTGAGATCCTTGCCCATCTGAAGCCAACAGAAATGTGCCCCCTGACTTCATGGGTCCAAGAATTTGACTACAGTCTGTTCAAACAAATAGTAAAAAACCCTCAGATGTTTTAAAAAGCCTTCTGAAAAGCGCTTGGAAAATGATGTCGGACAAGGTTTCTGCTAACTGTTAGCTATAACCATTGCACTGCAGTTAAATTTGTGGCTGTAAAATCCAGTGGCTGTAAAAGCTGGTAAGTGAGCATAAAGCCACAGGCTAAATCTGCAGCCATTCCTCTCTGACAGAGGTACCCTGGAACAATATTGACATAAAAGACAGCGTAATTTGACCCAGGACAGTCAGCCATTCACACAGCTCTGTACCACTACTCAGTTCTCCTGCTACTGTTAAATTCAAAACAACAATTGGTTATTAATACGAAGGTGATTAAAAGCAACAGCATGTTCAGGAACACACAGCATGTGCAACGTGAGCTGTGAAAGCAGACACTTCCAGTACAGTCAGTAGTGCATGGTAATGCTCCCAGGCGCACCTGGTAACACAATTGCAAATTCTGCCCTGGAAGTGTCAGAGGTGTCTTCTAGGAGGTGCCCTACGATGCCAGCAGCCACACCACGATGACCCCTGTGCATTCACATACCCGCACCGCAAGCACAGGCACACGCAACATGCTAAGCGCTACACAGACTGCCCTCTCGGTTCCTTCACAAAATTTTGAGACACAAGTAAACTCTCAATTTTTCCTTGAACAGGGAGGGATACTAACTGAAAAAGGCACGCAAAAACTCTGTATTGATGGCCTGTACTAAGCACATGTTTTTATAAACTTTGACAGCAGTACATTTCTGATTGAGACATACAATACACTGGAAGTGGAAGAGAACATGCACTTTCTGCTTTCTCCACAATTTTCTGCTCCTTATTTCTAATGCAATACAAGCCACTAAAAGCCAATTTTCTTCCTGTTTGAATAGCAACATCTTTAATGCTACTGGCACTGACCTGGAAATCAACATTTGCCAGTTAACCTGTCACATAAATAATGTAGGTGTTATGATCACACGGTTGTTAGCACCTTGGTGCTAGAATCCAGGTGATAATACTTTTAAGGACTGGGAAAGGATTCCACTAGCACATCAGTTTTATTTTTAACAAAGTATTTGTAATCTTGCACTGTATATTTAAAGGAATGCACTGAGACCTGCTATTTCAACTCACAAAAGTGCACATGCATCACATTTTAAGGCTATTGTAACATAGGAATTGCTGTGTTTAATGTTTCGATTTTCATTATTCTGATTTTCTAAACTTCTGGGAATATGTTTTCTCACACATGATACCACTATAGAAAAACTAAACCAAATTAAACTAAACTAGAGTCCCCGTAAAAACTGTTCTATAACTTCGTGTAGCTCTTGTAATCATATGGTGCAATATCATGAGAAGCCTGGACACCTTTTTTAAATACAGGACTCACTAAAAGACCTATTACATCATCTTGTGCTCTGTGGCCTGTTAAAAACAGCTAACAAGAATCTTTGGAACTTCAAGATTTCCCAAAGATTCAAGATTATGAACAATTAATACTTATCCTGAAATCAAATTAGTAAATGGTTAGTAAACCATCAGCACCTCCGACTGCAGTCCTCCTGTTCCATGATTCATTGCTTCCAATTACTAAGCGTCACAGCTCCTTTATACAGAATTGGCATGGCACACTCTCCTGTGCCTTGAGTTTTCTGGCTACCCTCGGACTGTTGCTGAGGCTAGCAATAAAGCAACCCTGAAATGATAAATTCACTATCCTGCATTTCATTTTCATGCCGCCAGTCTCACTATAGATCTTCCTTGCATTATTAACATGTTTATAAACATGTATCCTTCTCATCCAAGCTAATTCTTTTATTATGCCAAACACCTGTCTGAAATGTACTGCTTGATTTGCTATTAGTTAACACACCCTGTAAATGCCAGTATGTTTAAAGTAAAGGCTGTAGAGCAACTCAGAAATATTGTGTAAAGTTGTCTCATGCATCTCATTTATGCAGTGGATCATCACAAAGTGCATTTCTATTGAGATTACTTATGAAAAATCAAAGCTTAGTCTATGCTTTTGCTAAGTAATAAATGCAGAACTCAAGCAACCCACCATGACACATCCTCTCGTTCACTGTAAAATAAAAAGGAAAATTCAATATTGTGTTAGGTCAGCCACAGGAGGGACAAAGGACAGAACACCCAGAACTTGCTAGAGTTCAGAAACAGAGACCTCATGCTTACTGCGCTTTGCGGTATAGCACCCCCACTTTGAATAACACTTTGAAGTCCCAGATTTCATTAACAGGTTGCTAACTCTGTATCCCCGTATCTTGCTCTTGCTGGGGGTTGTAACTCCATCACGTGTGTGCCTGAACTGCACATCAATCAGTCTTAACATAACAGGACAGTTTGAGGCAGCAATTTCCATGACCACTACAGCCAGTCCAGCCTGTGACTAACCATGTCCACAGCACAAAGCACCTGTCACTAGTGCCATTGCTCTACAATGTGGTAGTTTTGAAAAACAGACGGATTCTAAGTCTCATACTGAGATGAACAGCCCGTCCTACTTTGCACTAAGATAAGGCATGGAGGAGGGAGAGCTGTAGGTGGGCAAGATTCTTATCCTCAAGATCCAACCCTTGCAGACTGCAAAAGCTCTCATGTAGAAGGGAACTGAAGATAGCAGAATGTAAGCTCTAAAACATTGTTTCTTGCCATCCACTAGGGACAAAGACAGAAAATTTGAATTTGGAAGAAAGAAAATGAGTGGAAACAAGACCAACACTTTGGAAGAACTAAGAGAAAGTGGACATTGAACCAAGTCTAATGTTACAAAATGCAACATGGAGAAACCACAAATCAAATAGTTTCCCCACTTTATTGGATCTCATTTTACCCAAGCTAGAAACACACACATGATCTTCGACACTCCTCCTCTTGATGCCAGTATATGAAGTGAAAATGTAACTGTTATTGCTGTGACAGCTGAAGAACCTCACCACCAACTTTTCAGCAAAGCCACTAAGTCTTTGTATTTTTCTAATATTTTCAAGAAAATGGTCACAGGAATCACTTTAAAAGAATAAAAAATAAATAAAGCAATCAAAATAATGTATGAAGAGAGAATGCCTCGGCTCTGAAAGGGCTGGTGCCTTTAAATCCTCCTGTTTACTATTCAGTGATCAACACACACTTATACGTCAGTTACAGATGTGAATTTGATTTACAGATGAGAAATTACAAAATATGTTGTTACATTTCTCCTTTTTAGTGGTGAAATTGAGCCAATGACCATTTTCTTAGATTAAATGCCATTTCTCAAGTGTTGTATTGATTGTATGAGATAAAAACTTTTTAGCAAAGTATGACCGAAAACAACCCACTACAGAGATGATCATATTCCTGTATGTGGCCACATCACACTTTTTAAAGATGTATAAAACAGGATTAAAGCACAGGGATAAGCATTTATGATTCATCACTAACCCAATCTGAAATGTCGATACTAGACCTAGAAGCTGTACTGACAGTTTCTAAAGAACACAAATGTGAGAGCCTTCCTTAGTAGGAGGCACCACATCTACTCTAGCCTCAGAGCAACATCATGCAATTTCATTTATATCAGGAACTGCTACATACTACAGTACCCAAATCTAATATAGACATGATTTACCGCCACACAGAAGAGCTGAAATAAAGGCAAGAATCTGACACTGGCATCCAAAGACTTTAGAAAATGGGATTCACTGGGTGCAGTGGTTATATATATGTTGCTTCTTCTTTTCTGTTTAAAAGGCAATCTCCAACTGGATGGCACTTGCTGATACAGCGGGACACTACTTTAGCATCAATGAACTGCAACAGACTGCACAAACCTCAAACAGCAGCCTGCTGAACCAGGGCTTCTCTTGCCTGGAACCACGAGCCAGAACTAAGCTCAGCTGATGAAACTCAAGTTCAGGTCTCCACAGCAGGAAATTTAAACACCCGTCCTTGAAGGAACGGCTAAAGACAATACATTACAGACAAAATATTCTACGCAGTGTTAAACTACACACACATTTAATCTGTAACATAAATGAACAAATTGCCAACCAGCAAAACGGCTGTTTTGCTCTGGTTATCAGGTTTGTGTTTTATAGTTTAGTGCAAAAATCAAGCAAGAACCATGATCTGATTATTGCTAATTTTTTTAAAAAGTAATAATATTGCCATTGTCTTTTCTCATTTTTACTCTTTTCTGCCATGACTCAGATGTAAATTATACAAATTATACAGTAACTATGAACAGTAACTATGAACTAAGACACTAATTGTGCTTTTCCAGATTCTTAAAAAGAGATGAGCCGACATGACCCAAAAGACTATTAATTACCGCTGACTTGAACAGGCTTAAAATCGGGCCACTGGCCCATACACACCAAGCTCAAGTAATGGAATGTGTCCTTTCCCCATCCTATTTTTTGTTGAGAAAAAGCATTCCTTGCACATTCCAGCTGCAGCTTATGGGTGAAATGGGAATTTGCTATTGACGTGAGTGAGGTCAGAATTTAACCTTGTAACTTGAAAGAAAAAAATGAAAAGGATTTTCTGTGATGCGATTCTAGCTGGGGTGAAGGCTCTTCATAACAGTGGCTCTGTCATGCTACAAATTCCTCAGTATTTGCTTCATAAAGATCTGCCTTCTAAGATTTTTTTCTGAGTAGCTGCTGCCACTCTGCTGCAGTCACTTACTATGCACTGAGACTGGCCTGGCTGGACAAGATAATGCAGCGATTAGATTAACTTTAAAGGGAGCAAATTTATCACCCTTAGGCCCCAGACAGAAACGCGTATTATTATCACTGCAGCTCCGATTCAGTGAAGAAGAAATACATGCTCAACTGGAAAATATGTATCAATCGTTCCCTTGATTTACAGGGACATTCTGCTATTTCAGATAAGCCAGTGGCTTGCTGGCTCAAGGCCAGTTAACTGTGCCTACACGCAGCTGTGTGGTGATTGAGGAAAGGGCTAATAAGTGATTGCTAGCTCTTTCAATAAATATCGAATCGATTGGCAATTATACGTTACTGTGGACTGCAAAGTGTAAGAGGCAGTTTGAAACCACAGTTGGCAAACCCTGTCTGCAATGTTCCTATTAAGTGATTCATAAGGTATGGCATTGTCACCTGTTCCTAACGCTCACCTGCGCTAGAAACGCCTTTCTTTCCAGGCTGAGTAAGGCCCTTCTCTACCCGGTACTTACACGTGCAAGTCCCTCTATGTGAACGGAGCTGGGATTTGCTGCATGAGAGTCCAGCCGGGTAAGGGCAATTCTAAATCTTGGAACACTTGGCCAGCATAAGATAGAGAACCAAAACTACGGAGCATAGACCGTTATCAAGTACTTTTCAACCACAGAAAGCTAACATGAGAAATACAAGTACCTTTGCAATTTTTGATCTGTTAGAATATTTTTTGCATTGAAGAACTCGAAACTTTAAATTAGTAAAAATAATAATCTTTTAAAGATCTCATTTAAAATACATGACATTTTTATTTTCATTGTTTAACAAGACAAAATGAGAATAAAAGTAGGTTATCAAAAGAGGGTACTGGCATTCATACTTCATAATTGGCATACACAGAATGTATATGAATAGCCACACATTTCTAGTGACAGACTATGAGCACACATACTTATACATAGATCTATAAACATACTATACATACATACATGAGTGAATATACAGATTTATGTGCATACAGTATACAGACAAGATACTATACAGGTACAGTAAGTGCAATATACTGTATAAGGTATACAAACATCGAAAGATTCTGGTGAAATGACAATAACCATGAGAACAAAGCTTGGATGGCTTGTGACAACGCAAATGGTGGGGAAAACCTTCCTGTCGTGTTTTATGCATCAGGCACACACATTTCAAACAGAAAACATGGTACAATACATTCAGTTCATATACAAAAAAGGTAAGACAAGTGGGAGTGCATGGAGGTAACTAACTGAAATGTGTATGAGCAGACAGATAAGGTTGCTCTACCTAGAGTACAGAATGTTTGGTTCATTTACAGAGAATGCCTATATATAAACCCATGCTTTCATGAATTCATGCCATTTTTATTTCTATTTTTCCTTTAAGAATATTATAAAATTCTTGCCCTGAGTTAAACATAAATACACACAGAAAAGGGGAAAAAAAAAGGAAATTCCATGCTTCTGTTTTTATTTATTTTATTTATTTTATTATTTTTTTTATTTTTTTAACCAAGGCACAATGTCTTCAATAGTGGTTGCAACACCATCTGAAATAAACTTTGCAATTGTTATTGTTCTGGTACTGCATCTTTCTCAATGTGACTAAGCTAATTGTTTGCACGCAAAAGGCTCAGAACAAGTTTCGAAGTGAACTTACAAGTTTTAGAAGAGAATGAGAAAATTTATGAGAAATGCCTTAAAGAGAGATTCCCTAAAGAGGAAGGAATGCTACCAAATGAAATCCTTTATAGGCAACTTATGGATGCTTAGACTGAAATAATTTCACATAATTACATTATATAGTTGTTTAATATTACTGTAAGTTGTTACTTATTTTTAGTAGAGCCACGTACAATGCTGAAAAGCTTCCAATTAATTCTTAGTTTCCTGTATGCAGGATGGCACAGTGAACTCACTAGTTCTGTGTTTCATAAACTGCAAGAAGTATAGCTTAGAAATTTTTGTTCAGTTAAACAGTAAGACTTTTAAGGCATACATCTCCCCACCTCACGGACCTGCCTAAGTCTTTTATTGGTAATGTTCATTCCTAGCTTCTGAATACATCACATTAAATTGTACATCCCATGCGCAAGTCTGAGTCTCAAAAAGAAGGCCTGGGTGGAAAGACTGCGCTTTGGCTGCTATCACCATGTCTGAGCCCTTTTTGTGGGGCTCCAGTGGCACGCAGCTGTTCAAAACTCCTACAAACAGAAGGCGCAAGAGTGAGTCCCTGGGTTGCTGCCCTTCACTGTTTCCCTCCTTCTCAGCCCCTCACTACGTTCTTTCCTTTTTGCTGATAAAAGCACTGTGTGTGCCCACACTAGGAGGTGCTGATCTGCTTTGCCTTTAAGCATGCTGAGAACCTCCTTCCTTTCGCTCACAATCCAGAATGTGCAATGGGCTAGACCTGCGGGTCTCCCTGCCCTCCTGCTGACGCAGTCTACTTTGAATGTCTCACCAGCTCCCAGGGGCTGTGAGTGTCAGTCACCTTCCGGGGAACAGCCTGTGCTGCATCGGCTGCAGCATCTTTCCGTGCACCTTTCTCTGTTGAGCTAAGACTATTTTTCAAAGTACTGAAACACACTGTCCCAACTCTATCAAAACCAGGCACAACCCAACAACCCCCTGGAACTACACAGATGAGATCTTCTCATGCCTGTCCCTTCACTTTTTAGAACACTAAATGCCCAGATCTGAGAAACAACCAGGTAAAGACAGCAAACAGACATTGTGAGGGAAGTGAATACTCCCATAAACGCTGTTTTTCATTCCTTGTCAGAGTATTATTATATTTGAAAAGTTTCAGCTACTTATAGGAGGGAACAAGCTTCTTTCTGTACTCTGCTGGCAAGCTCACAAAACCCATCCAAGAACAACAAGAGATCAGAGTAAGAGAATGCAACATTCTGCCTCTCTCTCTCCTCCAATGTATCTTAAATAACGGCAGGCACGCTGGCACTGGAGGGGTGAGGAAAGGTATGCAGACAGAATATAGGCCTGGTGCTAGAGATTGCAAGGACTGCTCACTCTGCTCCCATGTCTGACACCCTCCTGCAGCAGTACATTTCTTAAAGCTGACCTTCTTCCCCCAACACGTCCCCTTTGTGTCCTGTCCTAAAACTGTGTGTCCTAAAAGGCCACGACCACTGACACCTTTGCAAACCAGCAGGCGGCACCTCAGAGAAGGGCTGCTGCTGTGCGACCACAGCCCCATGTGCTGTTCAGTGCCTCCAGCTGTGTGCCCCTGGACACCCACAGAAGCCCCATGCTGATGGGTGTGACACAGAGGACAGCCACCAAACCCTGCTCGGGCCTTGGGGCTTGCTGTTGCCACAGTATGTGCTCATAGTATGCACCTTCTCATGTTCTTAGGTCAGAGTTTGGCAGAACAGAACCCAGCCATGCAGTGACCTGCTTCTGCTGCATGACCAGACCAGCTGAATGCTGAAGAAAAAAAAAAAAAAATGGGGGCATCAGCAGCAGGGCTGTCTGCCAACAGAAGACAGCTTTGACACATTTGCTGCTTGTGCCAATCAGTCAGGCGTGCCTCGGAGGTGAGGGATGATGGATGTGGCAACTCCATCCACTTCAAGGTTTGCATTTTCTTTTCTTTCTTTCTTTCTTTTTCTTTTCTTTTTTTTTTTTTTTAATTGAGTTCTCTGTTTACAGTTTGTATATTTAGAAACAATCTGCGTGGCTTTGGACCCATGCACTGATTATGTAAGACCAGATTTGAGATGAAATGCAACATAATGCGATGTGGAGCCTTCCCTACAGCATTAAAATTCTTGTTGCTGCTCTCATCCAACATGTTGTCAGTGTACTTAGCTGTACTGATGACAGCAGAATTCTGCCTTCGTGTGGGCAGAATATTTGTCCTTACAAGAAAACAAGGATGGCGTAAAGCAATCCAAGCGCTCCCTCTCGTGGGCACGGGGCTCTGCTGCGCTTTGTAAAGGCACCGACACAAACCAAGAAATCCGAAGTCTCCCCGATCTTTAGCAGCGCAACGGCCCCAGCAGGCCGTGTGGCCCTGCAGGACACAGGCCGTGCCCCAGCACCTCCTCCGGGGCTGGCAGTCAGCGCGATGCCTCCTCCCCGGCCTGTGAGCAGCCAGCCCGAATGACTCGGGTTTTCAGGTATACTCAGCCAAACTCTGCTAAAATTCAGCATCTCAAGGTGAAACTCAGACACTTCGTGTCCCTCCAGTGAGGTGCCTGTGTGTCCTGGTTTAAGCTAGGTCAGAGCTGATTTTCTTCACAGCGTCTGGTATGAAGCTATGTTTTGGCTTTAGGAGAAAAACAATGTTGATAACACACTGATATTTTGGTTCTACCAGTTCTACTTTTTTTTTTTTTTTTTTTTTTTTTTTTTTTTTCCCTCCTGATTCTCCTCACCATCCCACTGGGAGTGGGGAAGTGAGCAAAAGGCTGTCTGGTGCTTGCCGGGCTAAACCACAACACTGTGCCAGGGGCTCTTCCATGCCTGCCCATCCTCCCAGGTGGGACTCAGGGGGGCTTCTCCCTTCCAGCCAGTTGCAAAACCAGCATCACAAAATTCTGTCTGTGTCTACATTCATTTTTTTTTCTCCTAAACAGAGAATAAAGACTTCTCCACGAGTGGAGCAGGGCACCTCCATGAGAGGGACATCTGAGAAACAGACTTAATTTGTAAATTTTTTCAAATTAAATTTATGTTGTTTTCTGGTGTTAGACATGCAAATACATCTCAGCATGTTAGTGCCATATAGCACTAATTAAAATCACTGTCAAAGAATCAGTGGATCTCCGTACAGTTTTTGCACTTTCTAATCTCACAGAAAACCAAAGCTAAGCAATTCCTGACAGTCACATATGTACCAATCTATTTTCCTCTACAAATGCTTACTCTCTCATCTGTTACACCAGGCTTACAGATCCTTGGGGTAAGGACAGGATTTGTTCTACATGCTGTCTACACACACAGGGACTTCGTTTTTTTTTTGTTTTTTTTTTTTTTTTTTTTTTTTTTTTTTTTGTTTTTTTTTTTTATGGTACTCGGACAAATTTATTTATGGACTTTATTTAATGTCCACAGATGCTATTGTGGTAGATCCTACTGGCCAACATTGGGCAGGTTTTGCATCTAGCGACTATCCCAAGCCTTATTAAAGGCGACGGCTAAACAGAAGTGGTAATTAAGTCCCTTTAAGTAAATAGCTTCATAAGCTACCATCCAGAGCAATAAACGGCATATAGAAAGTGCAGACCAAAACCCCATGGGACTTGTGATTACAGAGTGAGAGGCTAAGGGACTGTTCCCACACAGTGCACATAGATTTTGAACAAGGAAAAAGATCTGGTAGGTAATAAAAAGGAACAGCTATGATCTTGGCTCCAGGAGCACAGAGACAGAGATCTCAGAGGTTTGGCTCTGTCTGAAGGGGAACATTTGGGATTTACACACAAGAAGAAGAAAACGATCATCACCATCCCACAAATTGTTCCGTATGTTTTGCTTTTCTTCATCCAGAATACATAGTATACTTTCAAAAATTTTGAAAATGAGAACAAAAAAGAGAGATAGAGGGCTACACCAAAGTGGTGATTAACACTGTAGCTTGACACTCCCTTTGAAAAGGAATTAGGGACTGTGTCTCACCTGAGATCGTTGACCAGCTGCCCAGAGGGATCCTTAATTTCCCTCTGGCCCAGAGAGCAGGTATGACAGATGTTGGTCCTCTCAATGCAACCCCTGCTGCACTATTAGAACCGTAAAAGCAGAATCATTAGGGTTTGATGTTGGTTTCAGATGGTGATTCTTCAAGGAGTGCATCCAGCAAGGACTTACAGTACTGAGTGATGACACTCATTTAAGTTATTAGCAGATACTAATTCTCTTACTAGTGCATTTTTTTTTTTCTGTTACCATTTCTTTGGTATTCAGACAGGATGAAGGCATACAGAGTTCTCCATCTACCAGCAATTACCGCATTTATTTCATATACTGGAAGTTTAAAAAAGACTGTGGTGATCAGATACAGAACAGCATGGATCTTCTTTGTAGATGCTCATTTTTCAGCAGCAGAATCTGTTAAATGTGACAGTCAGGAACCTGGCCCTGCCAAGAGGCCCGACAAGCGCAAGGGTGTTTGCTGACTGCTTTGAACCCTGGTACACTGGTGCTGGGGAAAATTTTGCAACTTTAAGCTGAGAATAAGAGAAGAACACAGATGCATTGTTTGTGCTCGGAGTAACAGAGAGCCCAAATGCTTTCAGATGCAATTTGCCAACTAAAGCATGATAATGCCAATTCATTGGGGAAGTTTTTTGTCTAGGTGCCTTCAAAAATAATTACAGCCATAATAGTAACCATTTAACCTTCTCTTGTTCATTAATTACAGGGTGAGCACACTGCTTACAAGGCATACAAGGACTACAATGTGCTTTGTATACACAATTAAAGACAGAGACATTAAGAACTGGGTTTGTGATACTTAGTTGATCCAGCACATAATTAGTCATGCACTTAGGCATGAAATAAATACTTAGCTGCGTTGCTTGGGAGTGCTCAGTACCTGTTAAGATTCAACTCTAAATTGTTTCTCCTAAGTTTTGTGAATTTCTTTCTATGACTGTATAATGTATTAACTACAGAGCACTGTTCTAAGAATGCAGGCGGGGAGCAGCTAAACAAGCTTCTTCTTACTTTTTTTTTCTTTTCTTTTCCCATATTTCCGGCCCACCACTGTTTTACTTTACAATGGAATAATTTATAAATATGTGTTTGGGATTTTTCAGCTAGAATACAAAATTAAAGGCCTCACATCACTTTTAAAACCATAAATTTATTTCATAATAAAATGTGAGTGCTTGAATTGCATTTTGGTTAACACCAAAACGCTGAGGCTTAAAAGAAACCCTTATCTAAGCTGCTGTATGGAAGGAATTGGAATTTAGCGGGTGAGGACGGTGCCAACTGATGTAGAGCAGGACTACGTGGCTCTGGGATTGCACCAGGCAGGGTGCAGCCGTGCTTCTCTGGGCACACGAGCGTGGGCAAGGAGCGCTTTGTGATCATTTCCACAGAAGGATCTTTCAGTTGTTTGATGTAGCACTTATGATTCCAGCCAGCAGGGAAAGCAAATATACAATAAATAAAATAAAATACAGTATCCTAATTAACCATTTATCTCCTAGAGAATTCGAGCGAGGTTTTCTGTACTTTCTGAAGGACTGGGCCTCTCCCCAGGCTCTGCACAGGGCTCCACTCTGGGCCTTGCACTGCCGGCGCCGAGCGGGCCGGGCGGCCCCGTGCCGCTGGGGGCGTGGCGCTGC
>VXAV01003760.1:13908-40984 GCA_013399715.1 Alectura lathami | reverse complement strand
CTCACGTGCTTGCTTTCTTCCCTTTTCCATTTTGCAGCTAATTTCATTGGTAGTCCCGGTTTCCTATTTTCAACTGAAAAGGATAATTGCAGTGGAACCCTTGGGCGCAACAGTGACAGGTTTTTGATATTCGCTCTGAAAGGTATCCAGCACATACTGCTATTGTCATGCTAACTCCAGTTACAGCCAGTTGCTTCTGAAGATGTTCAGCAACTGGCAGACCATTCAGGACCTGCATAGTCGCTTGGTGCTGCGCATTCCCTCTGGGGGCTCAGCTGCTGTTTCTGAAGATGGAAATGCAGACAGGCTTCAGCTCACAAGTCTTCCCAGTCCTTAGCCCCTTTGTCAGTACACAAGACAGAAGATGTTATCCATGTATGCTTTCATTCTGGAATAGAAAAGGACTGCTTGGTTTGTGCATGAGGCAAGTTTGTAGATCAGGTGCCCAGTATGGTTTACACTGCATTGCTGCCTGCCAGTTCTCAGAGACGAGGAGCAGATAATGTGGGACAGGAGCTGCGTTCAGTTGGCAGCATTCCCAGGAAATGCCCACAAACTTCTGGGCCTTGGCATAAATGTAGGACACATACTATTTTTGCGTTTTGCTAAAAGTGATTGGTACAGATTAATAACCTGAAATAATCCTTTGGTAGGTAGAAGGCTACATCTAGCATTCCAGTTGCCATTTTTATTTGTGTATAGCCTTAAGATTTTACCAGTTGTTTCCTTCATATCCATAAGAGGTGAAAAATGACTTTTTGACAGTAAATTTCTAACAATGTATCAGCCAGATCAGGAACAAGTGACATACCGTACAGATACCAACTTCAGTTCATTTACTGAGAAATTATCTTCACCAAAACACTAAAATTTAAATTATCAACACTTCTTACTGAAAGATTTCTTGTTGGATCTCGGAAAGCAATTACTTGAAATTCTGCTACTCAAATTATGTGCTTGAATTTCTTTCCAGTTTATTACTTCACCTAACACAAGTATTTCCAGTGTGAGACCTGTGAACTGTAGTGGCTCACGTTTCCCCTAAGCTGAGACACTTGTCCAATAGATTTGGAAATTTGCACAGTTTTAAGGAGGTTTTGATTTGTCTGCAAGGGCTTAACAAAGGTGCCTTCTGTAGGAGCTGCAGCAGCTCATGTATATACTTGTCATTGCAGCACGCAGTGAAGATTGAGACCAAATTATGTCCTCTAGCCACATATGAAATTTGAGCATCTTCATCACGCTATGGAGATTGTGTGACAAGCAACAATTTCATTGTAAAAGCAACTTTTCCATGCTTGGATATTTCAGGTAACATGTTGATTCAAGCTTCATGTGCTCATTTCAAACATCGTTCATAGACTTTGATTGCTGGGCTGAGCCAGGTATCAATACCACTGCTATCACAATCTGCCCCTAATTTTGTCAAAAAATAATTAAAAAAAAAAAACATATTTTCTGAGCTTACTGTGGTGCATATTGCATTTTGTTACTTCACATGCATTCCATTCTTGTCGGTTGCATGGAATTTGATGCCTTGAATTGTTGTCTGTTTCTGGAGTTAACTACAGTGCCTAACTTCTGAACTTGTGTAATTATTGAAAGTCACATCTAACAGCAATGTGATATAAAATTATTGTTATGCTACAAGAGATGAGAAAATCCAGTCAGCCATTTCGGGTGTAATAGTAGTTTTGTTAAAGTATTAATTAACCTAGAAGTATAAGTTCTGATTTAACTGATTGCCCTTAGCAGGCATAAACATCAAAAGCCTGGCACAGGTCTAAGAAATCCAGCATATCACAAAAATAATTTCATTCTTACAAATAAGGATAATACTTGGCTGTAAGAAGCTACAATAAGGTCTAATTGTGATACATGTAGTTAAAGATCCAGTGCAATGCTATATTCACCAGCAAGCATCAGTCCATGAGTAACTAGAGCCTACGCTAACTTAGAATCACAGAATCATAGAATATCCCGAGTTGGAAGGGACTCACAGGGATCATCGAGTCCAACCCCTTTGGGCTGCCAGCGCACACTGCTGGCTCAGATTCAACTTGCTGTCAGCCAGAGCCCCCAAATCCCTTTCTGTGGGACTGCTTTCCAGCCTCTACTCCCACAGTCTGTACAGAGATCCAGGGTTACCCCATCACAGGTTCAGAATCCGGCACTTGTTTGTGTTAAACTTCATGCGGTTGGTGATTGCCCAGCCCTCCAATCTGTCAAGATCTCTCTGCAAGACTTCCCTAACCCTGAGGGAGTCGATAGCTCCTCCCAGTTTAGTGTTGTCTGCAAACTTACTGAGTACCTTCAAGTTCTGCACTGAAGTCATTTATGAAAACATTAAGGAGAACTTGTCCTAAAATGGAGCCCTGTAGAACCTCATAAGTGACTTTTTAGCCTGATGGGACTCCATTCACTATAATCCTTTGATTTTAAAGGATTATAAATTTGAGCCTGATCCATCAGCCAATTGCTCACCCATTGCATTATGTTTTTGTCTAGCTGTGTGCTGGAGATTTTGTTTAGAAGGATTCTGTGAGAAACAGCATCGAAAGCTTTGCTGAAATCCAAAAAGCTTACATCAGCTGGCTTCTCTTGGTCACATACATGGGTAAACTTAACCATAAAAAGATATTTAATTAGTTAAACAGCACTTTCCCCTTGTGTTGTCTATGACCAATGGCTGCATTGTCTTCCAAGTGTTTGTCCTGAAATTCTCAGACTAATCTTGTCCATAACGTTACCAGGCACTGAAGTGAGACTGACAGGCCTGCAACTACCCAGATCTTCTTTCTTGTCCTTGAAAACTGGGACAATATTTGCCAGCTTCTAGTTGACTAGACCTCTCCAGGTTCCTAGAACTTGCATGATAACATTGCAATATGAAATACTTTAGTTACCTTATTCTTTAATTCCTTTTTTTTTTTTTTCTTTTTCCTAATTCAGTGGTTTGCCCTTGTCATATTTCATAGCATGCAAGGGAGCAAACATGTACTTTATCCTTTTGAGATGGAGAAGAATTGTATCTCTGATCATTTTGCCCCATACAAGCATTTATTACAAGGATTACAGTTACTCACCAGCTCTCAAATTGTGTGCATCACTGTGGGTTTCATTTTCCACTTTTATATCTTGTGCTGCATTTGATAAATGTAACTACTGTTTAACATAACTTTCTGTTTAAAATTTGTTACTTATGCAATCAAAAGATGGAAATACTTATACTGATTTTTCAAGACATTTGGGGGGCATTCTTAAGGATTTACCTGAGAATCATATTGAGCACAATAATGAATTGATTATTCAAAATAATTTTCTTTATTTGCTAACAAAAATTTACATACAATAAATTTTTCAAAAATATATTCATTTTTTTTTCACTAGCGTAAGAGTAATCTAGCATTTTTTCCTTTTATGCCACTTCTGTACTAGCTTTAAGCCATCAGTTCTCTCCAACTGTGGTTGCTTTGGCAGGATGCAAATCTAGTTTTCTTCTTTTTCATGCATAATGAAATTAATTAACTCTTTCATCATTCATGATGATAATAGTAAATAAATTTAATAAATAATAAATTTAGAAACATTATTGTTTCCCATCAGTTCATCAACAATATTTTTATTTCTAAATGATACTCAGAAAATGGTTATATCCCATTATCATTTTCGTGTATTGAAGAATATTCATATTTTCACATATCTAAGATTTTTTGATTATTATAAATTAGGTAATAAAGTGAATATTGAAAAAATTCCAAAGAGTGAAACATTGTTTTTATTAATATTGAAGTTTTGTGAACTTCAGGCCAGTCAGAACACTATAAATAAAACACAACCACTCCCCAAAGTGTTACCTGTTGAGGAATAAGGTGGCAGACGAAGACCAGTCATGGAGGTGTAGAACTGCTTCAGAAGTCTGTCAGCAGTCTTTTCATAACAGAATTACTGAATGGGTTGAACAAGTGAATGGGAAAGAAAGTGAGGAGAAAGAGAAGTTTGCTGTGCTGGGATAAGCATGAAACAAACTGGTATTTTCATTTTCCATAAAGTGAATGGTTATAAATTACAGAATTGTCTGGTTTTTTTTTCAGTGACTGCTGACTTTGAAAGTGGTGTGATTGCAAGGGAAAGTGTCTTCACTGTTCACTAAACACAATGTGTCACAAAGAGTGAAAAGACTGATCTGTAATATAATCCTCTATCTTGTTTCAGGGAGCAATACCAAATGCTGCAGAGAAAAGTTTTACCAATAGCCTCATACTTTTATCATAAATCCTAAAACATGAGTATCGCTATCCTGTAACAAATATTCACTTTGCGACTATTGTACCTGTAGGTGATAGGAAGCTACCTGGAAGACTCAGTACGAAAAGGTGGTATCTTTGATCAGACGAGCTAGTATAACAGGAAAATCCAGACAAGCTTTTAGATACCAATGTTCTTCAAACCAACCGAAGTTGTCTTGTAAGTCTGATTTTTGTTTTGTTTTGTTGTTGTTAGCAACGTTAGTTGGCTTTGAAATACGTTTTTCTTACTATATATTTAGTTTTGCTTACATCCTTAGAATATTATGGCAACAAAAATACTATTTTAAAGTGTTATGAGATCCATAAATTGTTTCTTTTGATTGGTTTTGACTGCTTTTTAATTAAATAGGTTATGTCCTTTCCCTTTGGCATCAGAGAAAACAGGAGAGATATGAGTCCTTACTCTCTCCATTCCGTTTACCAAATTAAACTTTGACAACATTTGCAATTATAATTTTCTGCATATTTAATGGGCTTAATTATTTCTTTACATTCACATGTGTATGTCTTTTATGCTTCTAATTTTTTTAGTCTTTTCTGGATTCCATTGCTTCTCTACCTTTTGTATCATACATACAAATATACTAACAGCAGAACAGATTTCATAGTTCTTCTCAAGCCGGTGGTTTCCTGTGTATTTATGCAATTATTATTTTAGTTCTAATAGGAGTAGTAAATACATTGGTGGCATAATCTTACTTTAGTCTAAATTGTGAGTTGTGGTCAATCCATCTAAAAAAGTCATGTAGTAGATACACTTGTTACATTTTATTATGTCCTTACCTTATACTTGCTCAAAAATGAGGATTTATTACATTAAGCTTGGTGGGGGAATACAGGTTTTACATTTTCATAAGGTGTTTTTTAATTATTATTTGTTATTTTTAGTTCCGATATGATAATGACAAGATAAAAAAGTTTAGAATTAAATAAAAAAAGAGCAAATGTATTTAAAGGTATGGACATGAACATATACATGAACATACACATTTTAGAAAAGGTTAGAGAAATAAACATAAAAGGTGAAATAGTCTTATGTCTGCCTGCCTTGGGGTAGTAAATTGGATGACCTCGTAAGGTGCCTTCAGACCTATAATTGTACAGAATGAAATGCGGAATTAAAATGTTTAGAGCTCCCTGCACATCCATTAGTCTAAGTCATTTATAAATGTTTACATTTTACTAGTCACTCTCCTTCAAATCACTAATAAATCAAGTAGATAATGCTGGTTCCAGTATAGAGGCTTTCTTGTTCGTATCAAATACCAGCATGAAAATGTTCAACAGTGGCTGTTTTTATTTCTTCCTTTTTCTTTCTCAGCTTACCTATTTCTCTTTGCCCTTTACTGTGTAACTTGCTTTATTTCTCCTTCAAAAGAATTTACCTAAGACTTTTTCACATGGAAAATAATACTGCATGTGCTAACATGTCAATTTATACAGTGATTTTTATACAAGCAAGGTTCATTTTGTAAAGCTGGAATATTTTCTTCAGCTTATTCTGCATTGCTTTGGAAAGAGTTTTAACTAAAGTGAAAAGGCTTCTTTTAATCTAGAGCAGTCGTAGCTAAGGGTATCAGCTAAAGACTGATACCCTTTTAATGCCTGTACCTTGATTTAACAATATCACTATAAAATGTACAGTGATATAACTCTTCCTATGGAAACAGTCAAATATTCCGAAGTAGACAGAACTTTTCTCTGTGAAGTGATTATTTGGGCTAGCGACCTTCAGCAAGTTAGACATACCTGCAAACTAAAAAGTGGAATTCTAATAATCTTCTTCTGGTATACGACTATATATGTTTTGATTATTTTTAAATAAAAAGATGTTTCAGTAGACAATTGTGGGTGCACACCTTTGTTTAAAAAAAAAAAAAAAAGATGGTGGATTCCTCCTGACAAATGTTAAGACTTTTACAAGAGGTTAAACTGAAGCTTTGGAAAGTCAAGCTTTGTCTCTAGGCAAACCCAGATTGCATACACTTAGGTGCTTTCAACGTTACTTACTAATTTTAATGCTCTTCTAAATCTGTTTCACAGTGAGCTGTGCTGCTTGTTTCCTGGCTTAATGGTTGAATAACTGGGGAGGGGCTGTTTTCTACTAATTGTGCATATGCTACCAGACCCTCTGCCTAAATCCTATGATGCAAGAAACCTTCTAAGCTGGAGGCACGCCTCTGAACTAAAAATCAATCTGTGTAGTCCATGGCTCTTCAACCTTCCTAAAGTGTAGGCTCATTTTTTCTTTTCGTAAAAAGCCCACATGCGAGCTTATTAAAGATGTTATACTGGTCATCATCTACAACTAAATTGTCATTTTAGTATTTTTAAGTTGTCCTATTTTCTTGCCCGTTTGCCTGCAAATGCACATATAGTCTGTTTGGTTTGCTTTCTTATTTTATAGTTTTTTCATATGATCTCCTGATGCCTTGTGATCTGCTTGATACAATTTGAGAGCCACTGCTTTGCAAGGAGTAGCAAGCAGAGGCTGAGGAAGGCTCAGTGTGTGGTCCGCTGCCACAACACTGAGGAGACAGTAGGTCGGGAGCCATCATGGTGACTTCACAGTCACCTTTGCCTTCTGTTGGTAACCCGTCATATTTGAGTGCAGGCCCAAAGAAGATGTCTAAAGAGATCCAGAAATTAGCTGTCCTGAAGTAAAAATGTATGAGTAAGGCTCTTCTCCCTTTGCTGCTCCTTCCTTAGGGGCACCATGGAAAGAGGTGATCTTGCTCACCAGTTAGCATTAATATTGGAAAAGGTTTATCATGGCTGAGTTTGGAGATGTTTAAATCTACTCCTTGGTGAGTTTTTATCCAGTGATTCTGAATTATATATAGTAGAGCTAGATTATATTTGATAATAGATCAAATGTAGTAAAAGTTCCAGGCAGAGGCAATTTCTGCATTTATTAAAAAATCCCGGAGAAGAATCTTGCACTTTTAGCTGTTTTTTATTGGCACTGTTGAGACTTTGCTCTCTAACACGTAAATCAGTACTTCCTCTCATGGCTAAAAGAGAGGCAGTGACAGCTTAAGCGTAAAGAATAAAGAGCTCCTTACATTAGTGTTGTGTTGGTGCAATGCCACTGAGCAGTGGATAACAACAGGGGCGAGTTCAGCCCCTCTCAGCATGAAATGGAAACACTATGGCAAGTGACAGTATGCTCCTCTCAGAGCGAAGAAAGGCTCTTTCACAGCAGCTACCTAGCTGACCATCACTGCATGGTAAGCGCCACTCCAATAGCTCTCTTCTTTTTATATTCCCTCTGATGCACGTCAATGCACAACCAGAAATTAGGTGTGGTAAAGCAAAACTGGAGAGCTGTCAAACCCTACAAGCAGCTTGATTGTGCACACCTGAACAACTGTTAGTTTCCCCATTGGCTACCATCTTTCTGTAACTGGGGCACTTTACAGGGTGTGGGATGCTCTACCTCGCTGCTGCACTGTCCGACCCATCAGGCAGGTGCTTTCTGCAAGTTCAGGGCTGGCGGGAGGTCTCTGCTACGTGACGGCACTCCTGGAAGGCTGGAGTACATGAGAGGACTGGGCTGGGCAGATGCTGCCATGCTATAAGCGTTGTCTGATCTTTTCTGGCACGTGAAAAGGAGCAAGAGGGGTGAACTGTGTGTGTCTGTTCTCCTTTGCAGTCCCACAATGGGACAGTCTTGCTATTTTAGAAGTTAGACCCCAGCCTCAAGGAGCCTTTAGTGTTCTCAGCAGTCAATAGCTCCTGGCATGTGAGCCAAAATATGAGCGGTGCTGCTTCACTTTTTGTTAAGAATTAATAGTAGGATGCTCCAATGTTTCTTAAGTTTAATGATGGGGCCACAAGTAATGATCTGAATTGCAGATGGTAATAGTTCCTTCCTCTCTGATTTGGCTTTGATAGTTCTTTTGATGTAGAACTGCGAGCCTAATTTGCATAACATTACTCCCACTCCTATCAGTCTGTTGATGAGCTATCTTTATTAAATTTTCCACCATTTTGGGATTATTTACATACTTCCTGATTTTGTAATGAGATCCTGTTTTACTACACAGGGAGCCTACTGATGAACAGCTGGTACCTTATGAGTTTTGATAGTCTTAGCACAGTATTTAAGATTTTGCTCCCGTTACAAATTATTCCACTCCATCAGAAATGACTGCCATTCTTAATTGACATGCAATGTCTTGTCAGGGAAACGGCAATTGGGGATGATAAAACGAGTAGTAGGATAATTAAGAGTTCAGTTGGCGGTGTTGCCCTTTATTAATGTGAACATATGGAATATTTCCAAAATAAAAACATGAAAATAAATAATTTTATTATGAAAAAAAAATTGTTGTTTTACAAATTATCTTCTAAGTTACAATGTTCACTTTCATTCAGGAACACTCCGGGTTCCTTCTCTCTTTTCTATAGCAGAATATCTTCTGAAAAAAAAGATTACTGCTGAGCAGAAGAGTGAAAATTCTTTTCACAGATCCCTTGAATATAAGATCCCATCTGTGAAACTCTGTTAAACTTCGTGATGTAAACACCATTCTTCTGTTCATGAATTGATACTGTTATGATATGTAATGTTTTTTTGGAGATGACCATGTGACATCACTCACTTTCCAGCTTCTGACACATTTTTCCCTTATCCTCTAGTATTTTGTTCTTCTTTGGTTTTAGGCAGCACAGTGAAAACAAGAAAGAAATTACAGACTTGCAAAACATAAAAAAGATTTTCTTCAAGACTTATTTCTTAGGATTAGTTCAGGAGATGGATTCCTTTTTATTGCCCAAATGAAATGAAAATTCCTTGGAGCTGTTCTCTTGCGGTTTGCACAGGTCCCCCAGGCTTATGCCTGGGGCTGGAGAGAGGGAAGATATCGGTGCACCTAGGACTAAGGTCTAATACTTGTTAAATTCTGAGGCTCCCACTGCACTTCAACTAGCAATGAGAGCTTTTCTTGTGCAATAGGTAAGATATTCAAAATACATACTCAAGAGAAAGACCTTACTCAGCTGTAGATATACACATGCATTAAAACAAAGATTCCAGTCAACAGCATTGAAGAGCTGCAAGATTTAATTTTTAGAAAAACATGTAGTTATCTTTGCAAGATAAGTTATTGGCCACTCTCTAGCTTGCAAAGAATCATTTTTCTACCCGACAACATTTGTAACTTTTTATTCACAGCTTGCCAGCTTGCTCATCCTTTCACTCAGAATATCCTGATACCAGTGAATGTCCGGAAGTGACTATTAGTAATGAGGTTCTTCTTGCTGGAAACTGTGTATTAGTTTCACTCTGAAATGTAAAGAATCTGCNTGTTAAATAGCAGTCTCTTAGAGTAGAGTGTACTGAATAATGCAAACTACTTGAAGAATTAGGTATGCAGGCTTAAATCAGACATCAAAGGATTACATCACTTACTTGTTCCTAACATGTCTGCTTTGTAATATGTAGAACATGTCCATGTACAAGAAAAAAAATGCAAAACATTTTATTTGAATCTCTAGAAGGTACAACCATATAGCCTACGTGTTTTTGTTTGGAAATATCTCCTCATTTGCCTCTTTCAAAGTAACCATTAATTATAATTTGAGTGATAATATGGGGTAAAACATTGCTATTTCAAATCATTTTTGCTTATCTAAAAGGTCTATAATAGGCAGCACATTCTCTAATTAAAAATAAGGCACGGTACATAATTCTGTAATGAATTTTAGAAAGAAAAGCCTTTTAGAGTGTGCTTTAACTTCTTTTAAAAGAATGTTAGGAGTTTTGAAGGGTACATGGAGAGGATCATTTCTTATTTGATGAGTCAAGTTTATAATAAAATGGTTCCAAAGACCAAATAAAAAATATCTGAGATGGCAGAAGGCAGGATATTAAAGTACTGATATCATCTGGATAATAATACAGTATGTTCCCATGCTCAGAGTTTTTAAGAAACTTTGAGAACTAAAATGACTGTGCTTATTCAGGTATCAAGAAGTTACACATACATTGTATGGTTTAAAAGGTGTATTTAAAAATAGGTGATCACACACACAGTTGTTACTGCATTGCCCTGGTGAAGCTGCAGGGTGAATCCATGGAGATCGACTCCGCTCCTGGGAAAATGTCCTCTGCACAGAGAAACTGGGCGCGAAGGGCTCATGCAGCTGCTCCATATCCAACAGGGCAGGGTGCGAAGACGCACAGAAAGTGGAAGACTGCAAAGTGTGAACATCTTGCATCTTGGCTGTCCTCAGAAGCCAGAACAGCCCTTAAGGCAGCAGGTAGCTTGTTTTGGTGGCTATGCTGATACTACAGACAGGAAGGCATAAAACTCCTGAATGTCATCTTTGCCCTCTTCTTACCAGCCAAGCACAAGACAGCCACATTGTGGCTCAGTTCTTTAATACTTGGCACATTCCAAAAACGTCCCGCTTCTCACTGTTCTCAAGGATCAATTCAATAAACAAAACACAATAAAGGCTACTGCAGAGTCTGGAGCAGGAAGGAAGCTGGCCTACTGCTCCTTGGTTTCCCATGCTGCCAGCGCTATAAATCACCGTTTTCAACAAGGTGCCTACAGCTGGCCTAGGACTTCACTTTCTTTTCTTCTTAGTATAATTAAGAATCAATGTATGAGTCCTAATAGCATGAGCCCTTGTCACTGGAGGAGGCGGGGACCGAAGAGTTTCATTGCTGGTGGGAAGATGTTCCTCTGAGAGCACCATCCGTCTTGGGTGATCGCTGGGAGACAGAGTAATGCCCATTCTTAGAAACCTGGTTACAAAATCTCCTTTAATGTCTGTAAGAACAGGAATCTGGCTTTTCCTGATGGATATTTTAAGAACTGCTAACCATGCCTTATATCAACTTTTTTTTCATGCTTCTTGGCTTCCTTGCTCTACCTGCCACTTAAGCCTGTGTATAGGAAGGACTTAACAACACTTTCTGTATGTGTCTTACCCCCATATGGCTCTGCTTTCCCTCTGTTTGTTTGTTTGTTTGTTTTTCTGTAATCACTTTGCATTCTTCAGTTGGTTTGCTGAACAGCCAAGTGATTTAAAAATGTGTGTTGGAATATGTTTTTCCATAAGCTAATGGCACTGGTCACTCCATATACAGTGCTAAGTCTTGGATTGCTGCCTACATTTAAATAAAAAATGAACTCAAGACAATAGTTGAAGTACCTCAATTATTTTTAGATGGCTTGCTTCATTTTTATGTAGATTTTTTCTGGGTTTGGATATGAATGAAATGTGCAATAATGAAGAAAATGACACTGATGGTGCTTGAACCTTTCAGAGCACTGAATAATTACAACTTGTTCTGTGTTTCTCTTCAACTCTGTATTAGTACACACAGGCCTGACCTAAGGATGTAAATTCTAAATGGGGATAATTTTTGAAAGCACTATTTTAACTTCCAGTCATGCAAATACCTCATTGTTCACAGGACATTTTGAATTATATTTTAAAAGACACAAGCTAAATTCATGCTCTATGTGCAGAAACAGCTAGCTGCTGTATTCAGCAGATTTTCATACAATCCAGAAAAGCAGGGTCTGCACAGTAGTTGAGAGTTAGACCTTTGTTTCACAAAATCTCTAATGCCTCTGGGGCAGGAAGAAAGCCTGTGCAACAGGTTTCTGCACCCTTGCTGACTTGTTCAGACAAATTAACTTGTTCTGACCAGTTTTGCTTGATCTGACTGAGGGGAGGCAAAGGGGTGTGGAGTGTCATGATGCTGCCTCACTTTTCTCGGTGAATGTTTTTGATTTGCAGCTATTTAATGGATTTTATTTTGCACTCGTGATGCTCCCCCTCTGATCTCTGCAACTGCACAGACCCTGTGCACTGTGAGCCTTGTCCCTGGGGCAGGTGCACAACAGACAGCTGTTTCCACCTCCCTGGCAAAGAACGCGTGGGTCTCAGCCTTGCTGGATGCACATCCATGCTCTCCTGGCTGTCAGACCCGTCTGCCAGCGTGGCACAGTGCCCATCCTCAGCCTTGTTACGTGTGCTCTCTGCAACACAGGTCCATGGCAGCCGTGGGCTTCAGGCAAGCGCTCCGAACAGCGCAGCAAATAGTGCCTAGTGTACAGGAAACAACACCTTGGGCTATTAGTAGCACCGTGTGTTTATTTCAAGTATATGTGCTATGCGGAAACATGTCGTGGGATACGTGGATAGAAAAGACAGGAGTCAAAATATTTGTGCCTGGAAGCAGGAAATTAGACTCCTAGGTCTGTATGTCTGTATATATATATATCATATATATACACACATACATATATACATGTACATCCTGCTTTTCAAAGAGCAGCATACAGTGCAGTTCCCTGTGTAGACACAGCTATTCACTTGGCACATCCGAAAATCACACCGCTTGAAAATACGGCCTGGAGAGACCTCTGGCACGGCGTTCATTTCGCACATAGCTCCCATTTAGACTCCTGTTTCTGTAAGCCTTGGTTGTTCCTGATACCACCCGGGGTAAGACCGTGCCGCTTGAAAGCAAAGCGCTGAAGGAGCAAGCTCAGCCTCTTGCATGCACAACTCAGCAAGGCACAGGGTTGTGTGGAGAAGATGACATTTGCTTGCAGCTGTGGGCAGCGCTGACTCTAGCTCACTGCTCCACGAGCGTGTGGGCAGACTCATGTTATCTTTTCCCAATAATGCACCATGGGCCTGCAGCAAACCTTCCCTTCAGAGCTTTGCGTGCAGCGCTGCTCTCTGTGCACTCTCAGTGTGAGGTCTCCTGGCTTCTTGCTCTGTGCGAGGGTGGGTTAACGCTCTGTGAAAATGCGGGCTCTGATCACAGCGTGCTGGCAGCGGAGCAGCGGGAGGTCCTGCTTGTATCCACAAAGGCCTCTTTGTAGGGCCCGCTGCCGTAGGAGTGCAGTGGCTCAGGAGCACACGGTTTGTCATCAGCAATTATCTGGGTGTCATAACTGAAGATCTGCCACAACACCTACGGTCCTGAAACACAGCCTCTGTTGTGCAGCTCATTCTCATTGATTCGTTACTTCACGAAGTGTCCTTTGCAAAAATCTGACTAATTAAGAGGCTCTATGCACCCCTATGTACAACGGACACGCAAAGTTCCCTAACAGCTATTAAATGGTGGAAGGATGTGAAAGAGCAACACAGTGAATGAAAGCCAACCAAACACATCCTTCTGCGTACTTGTACCTGCGGAGAACTGTGTGAATTCCCTATTGTTTTAAGAGTCCTTTCTGAAACACAGAGGGGTCCATTTATAGCCTTAGAGCTCTTCACAGACGATGCTTGAATAGAAAGCTATGAGCAGCCACTGGTACTATTTTCAAATTTTTCTCCTTTCCAACAGTCCTTTAGAAGAAGAGACTTATTCATTTATTCAGTGAAATTCACCAGGGATAGCTGGTGTGGAGAAGGGACTGAAAGCTCCAATTCACATTAATTTGTGTGTTTGCTTACACTCTGTGTTGGAATCCAGTAGCAAACAGCCAGAAGTTTGTTATTCATGAACGTACTCTTTGAACAAGGACATTTGAAAATAGGCGTTTAGTTCTGTGACCATGAATATAAGTTTCGGTTTCAGCAAGAGAGGCAATGAGATGTGTCATAAATGTCCCAGAGAGTTCTTTGTGGGCTTTGGTGTGGCAGAAAGTGGAAATGTAAAGTTCTGCAGCCCACACCACTGAAGCATCGGCTCCTCTCTCACACAGCCACTGGGGCTCTGCTCAGAGCTTGCCGTTGAGCTGATCTGTCACGGTGGGCCCACCGCTAAGTGCAAAATCTCAGTGAACCCATTCAGGGCTGGTGCTTAAATGCCATGTTGATTCTTGCCGTGAGAAGCTAGTAACCCAAAGAAACAAACAAGAAAAATAAGAAAATAGGCGAGAACAAGCATTCAGCATAAAGCTTCAGTAGTTAACACACCTGATGACACTGGCTCTGACTGCAGGCAAAGGGATGATGGAAATATTTCCCATGGTGTTGATGTGGTAAGGCAAAACTTTGTTCACAAACACAACACGTAACCAAGACCAAGGTAAACTCCAGAGTCCAGCTCATAGGCCTGGGATAACACCAATACTCTCCACAGAAAGGTCCCCAAATGGTCTAGAGGACTCATGAGGTTTTGTCAGTATTTGCAAGGGTCAGGGTGCTGCAGCTGCCATACAAAACTTCTCCTCTCCAGCCTAGCCCTAAAGCCAAGGCTTCACGGCGTGGCAGATCACTTGCTGCAGCTTTGGGGCAAAATGGCTCATCTTCAGCTGAGTCAATACCTGCAGTGCCCAGGGCATTAAGAATTAGCAGACTGCTATGTGGTGGGTGTCCAGGGGGCTCCTGCCGGCCCCAGAAACAACGGATCACAAATTGCCCCAGCTGCACATTTATTTGCATAAGTCTATGGATTATCTGCTATAATTACATAGTTTTCCTCCCTTTTTTTCCCCCTAAATATATGATCTAAAAGCAATGACATCTTAGTAAGGGAGCTAAGAGTATGGCTTTTTTAGACAGCATGTGTTGTATGTGTTTCAAGTTTTATCTATCTGTCTGTGTCTGTCTATTTATTTATTGAAAAGTTATAGGGTTTTTTTTTTGTTCCCTTTTTATCAGCAGAGAAAATGAGTGGTATTTGCTATATGACATCTAAGTAGGTGGTCATAATATCTGATACATAATTCTCTGAATAATGGCATAAGATGTCATTAAAACCAGTAATTATGAACTGAAGTTAGATTACAAAAATGAGATACCTGTTTAAACAAATGCATGCTGTTGTACTTAAATTTTTATTTCATTTCCATGTTCTCCTTCAGCCTAGGAAGCTTTTCAGAAATGAAAATTTGTATCAAATGTACAGCCACTTGTCCGGTTTTCCTTTTTTCTTCAAACTGTATTACATGATACATATGATGTAGTATGTGTCTGTCTAATTTAACAGCTTAAAGAAATAAGAGACTTCTTAGTTGTGCTAAATCATGTTAACGATATTCTACAGTCTGTGGAGTTACTGTCCCACAGGATTTTTCCTCTGGATGTTCAAATAAAAGCCTTCTTGTACATGTATGAGATGTTTGTTGTTGTATAAGGACATAATCATTTTCTAAATATGCAAATTAAACAACCATTTTAGCCTCACCTGATGTACAGAGAAGGTGGGACACAAAGTGCGTTTGTACCTGCGTGTCCCCGCTGATGTGCCAGAAGCTCAATACAATGCTACTATTATTAAAAAGATGTGCTGCATTTCTCTGCATCCTGAAAGGCAGCAGAGCCAAAGAAATGAGCTATGTCATTCTGAAAGCCATTCTTTATCTGAAATATCTCCTGTATTTCTGAGCATTTGAATAAAATACAAGGGTTTAATTCAAGCTTTTTTTGAGTTAAACATTTTTGCTCCTCTACTGCTGGGCTGACTGTAACATTTCTAACCCGAAGTAGTGAGAGCATTTGTTCCAGGCTGTTTTTTCCCCTTGGCAGTGGTGCCAGCTCCCAGCCCTCAGCCACCACTTCTGCTCCCCATTCAGTCCCTGCCTCGTGCCAGCCATCTGCAGAGCCACGCGCTGCACTGGATGAATGCATTTCTTGATGCTGCAAGTGTCTTTGTCCACGCTGCTGTGGTCCTCAGGAGCAAAGCAGAGGCACAGACCATGCAAACCAGCTATGGAAGACAACTTCCATCTCAGTATAGTTATGTTTTTCACCCATTATTTATGCTTTTCCCAACATTTTTGACCAGTCAGAGCATAGCATATCTTATTGCATAAATCGTATGTGTATCGTATCATTTCATGATGAGAAGTTCAGGACTTTATTTACTGTCTTCTCTCTTAACAACAGTGACAACTTTGTGCTTATGTAAAACTAGGTTCCAAACATAAAATGAGTATAAAATTCTAACTCAATACTCTTCTGGAAGCTTGTATGAGGCAAAACAGAAACTGATAACTAACACACTCAGTATTTACGTCCTCCTAAGCATTAAATGCTGTTGTTATCTACTCTGAAATCATCTTTTGGCCTTGATGTCAATTCAGAAGTCACTGTTTGCAAAAAAAAGCCCAGTAGCATAACCTGCAAATACAGCATTTTCTGAATGCACACTTCCAAGTCCATGAAGAATCGTGAAAGGACGAGAATGAGATGGCTCTGCCACTCACAGACTGACATACTCACCTCGTGCTTTGCCACAGGGAAGACCGCATTAATTACATCTACGGGAAGGCATGCCACTCCTGATGCAGGAGGGCAGAGCACATAGGTCTAAATCATGGTTTATACAGGTGTGAGGGCAGCATATCTTGCAGGCAGAGTTTGACCAAGCAGATGGAATGCATTCCTTCAGAATTAGCTTAATCGCCTTCACTTGTTCACACATTTTGACTTTTAACAGGATAAATGTTTAAGAAGTATTGCTATACAGTCTTACAGACATCAGGGATACCTGAAGACAACAGAATAAGGAAAAGTGCGGCATCAAAAATCACCATTTTCTCATTTTTATCCAAACTTGATAATTGGGTAAGAAATAAGCCCAGTAAAACATCTATTCCTTTGAACACTGGGACAGCCCTGTTGGTGGTGCAAAGGGGTGATCTAAATTACGCTGCTGACATAAATGAATTAAAGAAGTCACCGTTCAGCGTAAAGCCTGTAATTTATGACTACTAGGAATCCACAGTGCTGTTAAATAGGCAACAGCAGGTACTGGCAGACAGACAGGGTCAGAAAGGGCAGAGGGTAAGA
This sequence comes from Alectura lathami, assembly GCA_013399715.1. Taxonomy (NCBI): domain Eukaryota; kingdom Metazoa; phylum Chordata; class Aves; order Galliformes; family Megapodiidae; genus Alectura; species Alectura lathami. Next base: position 23,948 of record VXAV01003760.1, on the reverse strand, counting down.
GGATGACTGCTACTGGAAAGGGAGGTGTGGTTGTCCAGAAGCCTTAAATAAAAGCAGCATGCCAAGGAAAACTGCAAACTGAGGTGACTTTCCCATTTTATGATCTTCAGAGAATCAACTTAAAGAAAAGAGCTAAGGTATGCCAGTTCTTTGATACAGCTATTCGAATTTTTCAACTTTGAAAAGAAGGCTGCAAAATTATGAAGCTGAAATATGAGGGTGGGATTCTCCTTATTCGTTGCCGTTTTTTGAAATGTATCATGTCAGTAACTGTAACTACCTTTGCAATGTGGCAGATGAGGAAGTGACCCAGCTCTGAAGGTCATACAGCTCCTTTTCTTCAGAAATGTGGGGTTTCCTGGGGCATCCTGCTTGAGGTCAGAAAGGTCACGTACTGATCTCAGCCTCAGAATGTCAGAAGCAGCCTAAGCTGAAACATTAAAATGCCATTCACTGTATTTCCTTCATTTTCATGGAAGTCAGTCTCTCAGCATGAATCATTGGCCTATGGATGAGTCATTTCAAGTGTGTAGCTTTAAAATGTCCAGTGGAAAAAAATGTAACTTTAAGGGTCCAGGCCACTGTGTTTTCTAAATTTTATTTTGCCACTTAACATTGTTTGCAATGAGTTACAACGTAATATCCGTTGGTAGTTTGAATTGTTTTTGACATCAGTCTGAGCCAAAGTTTCTGGCCAATATTCTTGTTAGGCACACGTTTCCAAAGCAGTCATAAATGCTGATATGAATTGTCAGGTGTGTTTCTCTCAGTGTTTCACAGCATTCCTTTTCTCTCTGAAACTTGTGTAGTTTTCAGGTCTTTTATCTCTATAATTCTTCTCAGTGACAAATGATCAGAAATTACAGGTTGGCTGATAGAAAATCTAACTACAGGGATTTCAGAAAATTCTCTTCCTCCTTGCTTCATACGCTTAGCCTTTGTCTGAAGGAATCAGTCTACTGCCAGGGCAGGTATCTGGAATCAAAGCAAGCACTGACTCTGGTTTGTGGCACCTTGTGCACTATAAAACACACACTGGAAATAGTCTGGGTTTTTCTCTCATTGTGAAGGAATTTCTTTCTGTTTGTAATTTCCGGCCATGAAAGATTTCATGCAGATAATGGTTTTCAAAGAATGCAATCACTTGCACAATTTGAGACGATATCTTACTACTTTTTGTTTCCTGTCTCAGCCAAAGAACAATAAGGAAAGCTCTACAGAAGCCTGGCAAATTTTGGACCACTATGCCCTTCTGCTGCTGTGAAACAGAAATAGTCAAGTATGCTAAAATATAAATTATATTAATTCAGTCAAAGTAACCTTATTATTTATTGAGCTGCTTTCTTAATCTTGCATGTTGCAGATCAGCATTTTTATGAGGAAGCTCAGAACACATCAGAACACAGAGTAGAGCTTTATTTAGTGGCAGGGTTTGGAGAATGGTGCTTCTGGTCAGATTAACACAGAATTATATGATAGATGTCAGGCTTCAGAATAATAGTTTTACAGTATTTTTCTGTATGTCACAAACACTGAAATCAGGTTTTTAATGGTACTTCCAATGTAATTGTCAGATTCATTAACAACAGTACTGTTGTTTTCATACAGAAGTATTTATAAGCCCGAAGTGCTTTTGTATTCAAAGCCCACGTTCCACTCACTTTGAGATATTGCTGCCCAGTGAGTAATTTTGTATGTACAGCCTATACCTGGAAGATCAAAGAGAATTATGAAATGTAATTGTCCATGGAATTCCAGATCTGCGTTGGTGTTTCATGTGAGCTGCTTGTCAATTCTGCAGCCTTCAACATTTCATTAATATTCAAGAACATTTAGGCAACAAATTATGGCCTCTAAACACTTTGTTTAAAATGTTAATATAATCAAACATCTATAACTTATCCCCAGGTTCTGTCCTGTGATCATGAAACATAGTGTTCTATTTAGTGGAGAGTTTTACTGTGATGACAATCATTTCCTGAAGGTATACTGACATCATTACTCTGCATATGTATTCCAGACAAATAAAACGATCTTAGTTGGTTCAAAGTAAGGAATAAGGAATGAATATTAGACTTACCAAGACTCAATTTGACTTGAAGATCAACAGGGCCAAGTGCAGGGTCCTACACTTTGGCTGGGACGATCCCAAGCACGCGTATGAGCTGGGTGTAGAATGGACTGAAAGCAGCCCTGAGGAGGACACTGGGGGTTCTGGTGGATGAAAACTCAACATGAGCCAGCAGCATGTGCTTGCAGCCCAGAAAGCCAACTGTATCCTGGGCTGTATCAAAAGAAGTGTGGCCTGCAGGGCGAGGGAGGTGATTGTCAGATCTAATCTGTTGTTGTGAGACCCCACCGGGAGTACCGCTTTCAGCCCTGTGACTCCCAGCACAAGAAAAACCTGGAGCTGTTGGAATGAGTCCAGAGAAGGCCACTAAGGTGGCCCAAGGGCTGAAGCACCTCTCCCGTGAAGAAAGGCTGAGGGAGCTGGGCTTGTTCAGCCTGGAAAAGAGAAGGCTCTGTGGAGTCCACATAGCAGCCTGCCAGTACCTAAAGGGGGCCTACAGGAAGGCTGGAGAGGAACTCTTTATCAGGGAGGGTGGTGATAGGAGAAGTGAGAATGGCTTTAGAATAAAAGAGAAAAGATTTAGATTAGATATTAGGATGAAATTCTTTACTCAGAGGCACTGGCACAGGCTGCCCAGAGAAGCTGTGGGTGCCCCATCCCTGGAGGTGCTCAAGGCCAGGCTGGATGGGCCCTGGGCAGCCTGATCCGGTGGGTGGCAGCCAGCCCACGGCAGGGGGTTGGAACTGGGAGGGCTGTAAGGTCCCTGCCAGCCCAAGCCATTCTGTGATTCTGTGAGTCTATGATTTTCAAAACAGTCCTAGTCTAAGGAAAAACAAATCATTCAAGTAGAAAATCAGAAGTGATGATAATAGCAACAACTACAAGGCAAGGTGCAAATTAACAGATGAAGGAAACAACTGGCAATTATTATTCATATAAGGATAGTTTTGCTATGGTTATGTACTTTGTATCAGCAATCCTGAACACCAAAGACTGGTGAAATGTTCATATTAGCAGTAGGATTTCATTCTTACCCAGCTTTCTGAAAAAATCCTGGAGATACAAACTGTAACCAGAATTACATAAATTTTGTCATTTGAGGTAGTCTTTATGTTCTTTTTCATATAGAAAATTCCTGTGTGTGTGGGAACTACATATTAGAAAATGTTTGATTTCCAATGTGTTTATAGTTTTGTGGTGTGGATCATCTAAGATGTTTTCTCCTGGATGGAAATGCTGAAATACATGAGGAAAAAAATCTTTCCTCCTCTCTCTCTTTTTTTTTTTTTTTTTTATTTCAGATCTTTTATTTCCTTCTCACCTGACTTCCTCCAGTTTCCCACAAAACAGTTTCCACAAAATTTCATTTCCCAACAGACACATACCACAGGATCTGCTGTCATTAGCCTGCTAGCTCTCCTTTCTGATACACCTTTCAGCTTCCTCTCTCCACTGCCATCGCCACGTTCTCACTGAAGGGAAAAGCTGTGAGGGAAAGCACGGGAGTTTTTCACTCCCTGTAGTCCTGGAGGAGCCAGAAGGCCACATGGGACTGTCTGCATCGCCAGCCAGCAATACTTTCTGTTTGAGCCCTGAAATCTTGTATACCAGGGGAGAAGACAGCAGGAAGTTTGTACTGTTTGTAGAGGTACAAAGACACCATAACACAGGAAACAGCTGTGTTTGTCTGACTTTCCAGAGGATGCAGGAGAAAAAGGGTAGGAGTCAACCACAATTTTTACTGAGTCCTAAATAGATTTACTGGAGAGTCTAAAAATGAAGTGCTGTGAGACCCTCCCAGTGGACCTGGCCTAATTGTACCCTGGGTTTGTTCCAATTGCCATCACTAGCATGCTCTGTGATTTCAAACATAGGCAGGCATGAAGTGTGCATTCATTACAAACACTAACAACAGTTTGTGTTCATATTAGCATTTATTCCCTAGAGAGTCAGCCCAGGTTTCTGTTTGGGAAGATAGTAGGGCATGATACTCATTACGGGTGAAAAGCTAATTGTTAAGCTCAGTATGTTAGAGGACTCGCGGAATATAAAATGAAATTGCAAACAGAGTGTTACAAGAATTTCTACCGTAAAAATCACTGTTTTTTAAACTCACAGCATTTCAGAGCATTTATCTGTGAGGCTGTCCACATTTCCCAAAGAAATCTGGGGGTTAGAGTCTTGCCCTTTACTTTGACTTCTGTTACAGCAATGGAATTCGGTGATCCACGTCTGAATTGGCGGCACTGAGTAAAGCTCTCAGAGGTCTCTCCTAAGCTTCCTGCCTCATACTGTAGTGGGCTGGATGTGGTCAGCACAGCTCGGCTCCACGAGCTCTCCTGTGTCTGCTCTGACCTCCTGGGAGGCTGGGGAGGACGCGGTGTCTGAATCAGGAGGCAGAGATGAGCATCTCTAAGCACGGAGGGATTTTGTGCTGTCATGGTCAGGAAAGAGAAGGGATCACAGTCTGAACAGGTTTGTGCTGCACGCACAAAATCCTGCAGACATTGGTGCAGGTTAGACTCTATTAGTTTTACAAGGTGTTAATCCAAAATGTGTTCATCCAAAATGTAATTCCTAGCCTGTGAACACAAGAGTGGAATTTAAATTCCATGGTCAAAGGTAGAGATGGGAGCAGTAGGAAAAGTGTATGGACAACTCAAACTATACATCGGTTTTCAAATTAGTGTTGCATAATGGTACTGAAGTTCCTCTGTTACCTCTGTCTTAAACAATCTCTCTGGGGCAGGGATCTTCAGGGACAGCTTCTCAGTGACTCGTGCCCTCCTGTCCAAGACTGAAAGCTGATTCAGCCTTTCCTCAAGTCTTCTGCCAGTCTCTAAGCTTTTTGGTGACCAATGGAGGCATTTTGGCTCCTTTCCCAAGAGCCGTCCGGGGGAGGCGAGCTGCATGCCCTTCCCTGCCATGAGAGGCAGGGCAGCATTCCTCTGCTCGCAACCCTCACCCATCTGTCCCCCATCAGCTGGGGGTACTAAAATAAATCAGGAGTGGGCTGATGCAGAAGCAGTGTTACAGAAGGTATGCTCTCCACAGGAAATGTGTAAACAAATATTTGGAAGATCTAAAAATATAACCAAAGAGACCTCTGTGACACACCAATGAACCTGGTGGTGCATGTTCTACACATTCTTGTTAAATAGCAAAATGAAAATGCTAAGTAGAAGTAGTTTTATGCAATCAAAGCTAGACTCTTCAGTATGAAGGTAGCATCCTTAACATTAAATTTTCTGTTTAATGTCTTGCTCAGGTTTTGCTTAAAACAGGTAGATTAAAAATAACTGTTACTGAGAGCTTGTTTGGACTCCAACATTATGTTCACTTTTGGCCTGACCTTTGTTACTGAAAAAGATCAGGCTTATATCCATAATATTTTTCCAAACATCTTGAAAGAACTTTTGAAGATGACTGTATGTCTGGAGTTGTGCCCAGTGCTAAACTCCTGAGAGTTTCCAGCCTCAGCACCAGCAGCCCCTCTCCCTCACTGTATTTGGTCAGTAAAAAGTCTGCAAGAAACGCAGCATAGAGGCAGTGCTACATTTTTACTGGTCCAGTCTTTAATATCACCAGTCATAAATTTCACCCAATTAAAGTACAGGAGTAACCCATATCCTGTTGCTCTGGGCCTGTCCAAGACATTCGATGTTGATTACTCTTTTCCCTTGTGTTGAACCTCTGCCTAGTTATGTGTCATGAGCAGATTCCACTCCCTTATGTCTGTATTCCTCCACCCTGGCCAAGGATGTGTGTGTGAGAAATGAAGGCACTCCCAGTCATTACTGGTCTCTGTGGCACACAGCTCCTCATACCTCTCCTGCTCAAACTCTTATTTTACACAATTGCTCTCTGCCTTTGCTAACCAAGATAGCTCTTTTTATTTCTGTGCAATTAACTGATCCTTGCAATATAATTAGTTCATTATCTACTTTGTACTGAGGCCTTGACAAGCTTTTTAAAGAGGATGCAAGGGAAAAGTGCTCTGAAAGAGAAGACAAAAGAGGATCACAGTTACTTAGTTTTGTTTTTCAAAAGCAGTCTGGTTTGTTAAAAATAAACTCCCTCTGTGTCTTTATGTGATTTATCTCCAGTTAAATTCTAACTTTCTGGGAGATTCCTGATTTTCACTCTAACCAGCACTTTGCCCTCTTCTCTTTGTGAACTTTGTACTCTTCTCTATTATGATCTTTCTTGGTAATAAAGGGCTGAACATTAGTGATGGGATTTGTTGGGTCACAGCCATGTAGACATTTACATATTTTCTCCTTTGTTTAAATGTAATATATATAAGGTTTTTCAGAAGCTTACTTTAGCAGCTGGAAAGCAATCACATGCAGACTCGTATATCCTCCCATGATACCAATGCCAGCTACTGGAACAATAACCATTCCTGCTACCAGCCCGTATTCCCCATGAAAAGGTTCTCCATCCCTCAGGAACAACACTGTCTGATTTAGAGCTTCCTCTCATTTTTCTCAACACCAATACTTTTGGGCTGGTCCTTCAGGCATTTCTCTGCTGCTCCGAGTGCTGAACCTCATCCCTTTGCTCCAGCTGTTGGGCCCTCCTTTTCAGAGAGCCAGTAGGGAGAGGCACGAGACCATACCCTCACAGCACAGCTGCTGCTCCATGTTGTTATCAATGCTCCATGTGCATCCTCCACATATCAGATTTATAACACCAACAATGGGGTAGTTTTCCTTTCTCTTCTTCAGACGTGTTTCATGAGTTATTTCTCTCTTCGTAAGCCCGAACATTCTTCATCAAAAAATTCCTGCTTCTGAGATGGACCATAACACCAGTGGCAACATCCAGTTGCCACTTGTTGACCTTTCAATCCATTTCATAATTATAATTTCTCATTATTCTTACTCCTGTCTTGATGTAATTGTCACTTCCCTCAATATTTGTTTTTTCTTCTCTGAGAAATGGACGTATACTAATTTTTGCTACCTGACAGTGATGTCCAAGGGAATATATTTTTATATTTTTACACCTCTCTCTACATGCGTATTGTTTAATAATATTCATCCATCAGTAAATTACTGGTTTATTTTCAGAGAGAACATAGAAAAGTTCCAGGTGTTCACATAATCCAATAAAAAAAAATATGAATAAATAATAACAATTCAGTTTGTTGTTCTTCCTGGTCACTCATGTTGGATGCTAAAGGACAAAATGTTCTTTCTTTTCTTTACTATTGTTACAATCATCACGGTGGTGGACATTCTGTCCCTGCAGGCCTGCCATTTCCCTGCCTTGATTGATGGAGGAGCAAGCGAGACCAGGGAACTCCTGGAATGCCCAGAATGGCATGCGGATGCACAGGACTCTGCTAGGGCGCATCTTCCTTGGTTTTGCTTGACAGATTGCCTTTCAGCAACTGTAACAAAGTACTGTTTCATGTCAGTCCTACAAATTTGCCTAAGAAATTCTAACAAAATATAAAGGTATTCCTCACATAGTGCAATCTGACCATGGCTGTCTGAGGTGAAGATTTTACCATAGCTGTATTGTGTTTGATGAAGTTTATTAACATCAGAGATGTGGATAATTACAATGTTCCTCTTCTATGGAGAACCGTTGGCTTTGATTGGTTTGTGATACAATATAAGATTTCCTTACCTTCACTACTGTGGTCTAGCAACTGCTGTAGAAGTACTCGAATCTGATTGACATACGCAGAAGGGGGTAGTATCACCAACATCATTAACCAATCACTGGACAATAAAGCAGCCGTTGTAAGTGAACATTTGGTACCATGCTGTAAAGAAAAAGATAGATTTTTGGTCATGGTGATGGAAAGTAGACTCAGATGTAGACCCTCTTCTAGCCAGGATTAGGTGTATTCGAGTCTTTGGGATTATCTCTCCCTCTAGTGGCTGGCCTCTGTAAAAATATGAAAACTGAGATTATTCAGATTTTCTTTCCTTTTTGGGGAACTTTAGATAGAAGTGACCAAAAGTGGTCTGTTGTTTTTCACTTTTCTGGATTCGAGTAAAAGGGTAATGGGAAACTGGATAAAATTTCAAAGTCTTGAATATCTAAAAAGCTTGATTTGAATGTCACAGGCTTTCACAAGTTTGTTTAGACACATGAGGAAGAGCATGACNAGGTGGCTGACCTTCCTAACCCCCTCTTAAATTTTGTTTTTTTTTTTTTTTTTTTTTCCCCCTAGAAATTAAATTTGGAACAGAAAACAATTCTATGCTTAAAGCTTTTGTGTAGCTGATATCTGTAAAACATGCACAATAATCTTCAGTTATAGAAATGTACAAATAACTATCTCAGTAAAATAGATTTCTGTTTTCATAAGCACCAACATTCTGCTTATAAAAACAGCCTGACACCCATTTACAATGACATGACCAGTTTGCTGGATGAGAGGAGAGCAGTGCATGTTGTTTATCTTGATTCTACTATGACACTTCAGTCATGGGACTGTCTCCTGTAAGATCCTCACAGACAAATTGATAAAGTGTGGGCTAGATAAATGCAAAGTGAGATGGAGATAAAACTGGCGGAACTCTCAGGCTTAGATCCTTGTGGTCAGCAGCACAAAGTTTCAGGCGGGAAACTGTCACAAGTGGTGCACCCCAGGAGTCAACACTGGTCAGATACTGTTTAACCTCTTCATTAGTGATCTGTAGGATGGGACACTCAGTGAGTATGTAGGTAATACAAAACTAGGAGGAGTGGTACACCAGGTGGCTATGCCATCATGCAGGGGGACCTCAGCAGGCTGGAGATGAGGCCCAACAGGAATCTCCTGAAGTTCAGCAAAAGGATATACCAAATTCTACATGAGGGGAGAAATAATGCCCTGCATGGTCTTGGGACTGACCAACTGGAAAGCAACATTGAAGACAAGGACCTGTGGTCCCAGGTGGGCAACAAGTTGAACATGAGCCAGCAGTGCGCTCCTGCAGTAAAGAACAGCAAGTGCATCACAGCCTGCATGAGGAAGAGCATTGCCAGCAGGTCAAGGGCCATGATCCTTCCCCTTCTGCCCTCCCCTAGCGAGGCTGCTTCTGGAGTACCATGCCCATTTCTTATCTCCCTAGTGCAAAAGACATGGACATAGTGGAGTAACTGGAGCGAGGGCCATGAAGATGATGAGTGGACCACCTGTCATACGAGAAGAGGCTGAGAAAGCTGGGTCTGCTCAGCCTGGAGAAGGTTCAGTGGGATCCTAGCAATGTGTACAAATATCTGAACGGAGGGTGCAAAGAAGAGACAACCCAACAGACAATGGGAACACATTGAAATACAGAAATTTGTAATCAAATATAAGAAAAAAATTACTGGGAGGGTGGCCAAGCAGTGGGACAGGTTGCTAAGAGCTGTTGTGAAGCCTCCATCAATAGAGATATTGAAAACCCAGCTGGACATGGTCCTGGACAACCTGTTCTGGCTGATCGGTTTTGAGCAAGGGTTTGGAACTGACAGACTCCAGAGGTCCCTTCCAGCTTCAACTACTTCATGATTCTGCTTTACAGTGGAACCTTCAGTAGCCTTAATGACATTAGAATCTCAGTGAGTAGACTGTGATAAGAAATGCTTTTCCCAAGAGTTACAAATAATCACAGGGAGAATATTAGTGCTAAGGAGGAGTGCAAAATATAGAGATGTTTATAATAAGCAAACCAAGGAGGGATAAAATCAAAAAGGATGATGCAGAATGAGTAAAGGGCAGAGTAAGCAACTAGTGGATGGCTTAGGGAAGGCCTCAATGTTTAGTGCCTTTTTCTCTGGTCTTTATAAACTACTATTTGTGACAAGTCTGTAACAAATAATAAAAAAAATGTGTGTAGGAATACAACCAGAATAGGAAAGCATCAGATTAAAGAAATATTATGAAATATTTATTTATATCATTTACAGCTATTTAAAAACAAAAACAGACAAACAAACATAAACACAAAAACCTCCCCCCAACCCTTCCCCCCCCAAA
>VXAV01003759.1:11749-25816 GCA_013399715.1 Alectura lathami | reverse complement strand
GGAAAGAAAGAGATGAAAAGTGTTTGTGTATTTATTTGCTTTCCTTACTGTTCTTTGTCACATGCCTGCGTGCCTTACAGTCCAATTTTTAATAGCAATTACAGAATGACTGGCTTGGACCAGATGCATAATCTCACACCATGCAAACTGCAGTGCTATCTCACAGACAACCTGTGAATAACCTCTCAGCTACCTTTGCCCTATCTCAGATGGGATGGGATATTTACTTGCAACATCCTTTTTCCCAAGTGATTAAATGCCCGCTGGGTGGCCAGACAAATATTCCAATTCCAATTTGTTATTTGTGCAAGAAGCTCAAAACAATTCCTTTGAGAAAAAAAAGTACATGACTTCATTTTTCCACTGCTAAATTAGTTCTTTGGAAAGAACACTTTAAATCTTACCCCCATAAGCACTGGGCTAGTAATCCTTTCTGCATTTCCTGACGTGCCAGGCGAATGGGGCGATGTCATGATGGGAGACATATGCCCAAATGCTGCCAGATCCACTTCAGAATCAGCCAAGGGAATCTGAGGCGACCCCGGTGGGCGCCCCTGAACAGTGAGAGCTACATAGGAACCCGCTGCAGGGAGAAGAGAAGGCAAATTTCAGGCACTTGCAGATTTCTAAGGTGGAGATTTACTCTCCCCAGAGACACAACTGATTCTTCACCTCTTTGTTCTTCACACATGAGAGCACTGCCAGCTCTGTTTCAGAGACCTCCACTGAAATTCCAGGTAATCCAAAGCCTTCTGTGATCATCACTCTTCATGAAAGCACACAGTGTATTTTCTAGTCTACCAGGTTACATTTACAGTGTACATACACTCACACCACAAAATAAACTGTGCTAGGGCAGAAAGAACCGCTAACACTTTCTTTCAACCAAGAATTCACTTCCTCTGGAAACGCCAGCGCTTTGCAAGCAACACAAAGCAATCTGCGTTAACACTGCCTGAGCAGTTACAGGTTTTAAGGTGAAATCAAATCAAGGGAAGATGCGTGAGCAAGGTCTGATGGTAAGGAAAGGAGAAGGATGGATCAGCTCAAGTTCAAGAAGTCCCAATTAGCCCACGCTTCACTTTGCTGCCTGTTTTACACACACCCATTATCTCTCAGCACAGGGCAAGATCAGACGTTGTCCTTGTCACTTGGTAGCTGCATCAGTCATTGGTCCTATAAATTATGCCTTTCCTGCTTGTTAAAGAAGCACAGTGAAAAAACAGTAACAAGCCTTTACTTACACTTGATCAGCTTTACCACCTCCAAATGGTTTGAGTGTGTTACAAGAGTGCCGTTCACCTGGAGATACGGGGGGAAAGAAAGTAAACAGCGTTTAGCTGCAGCCTTCCAACCAAGGAAAAAAAATCCTTCTGGGTACACACACACTACACAATCAGCACTGCAGTAGAATGAGGAATAATAATTTTTTTTCCCCATTTCTCTCCTATGTCTTTCAAGATGCTCACAGTTAAGCAATTAGTCCCTCTGAGTTTATCTCAGTAAGCGGAGCTCTACAAGCAGAAAACCAGGCACACATACCAAAGAAAAATAAGCAACCAAACACAGAAAAGCAACACACCTCGGCCTGGGCAGAAGAACACTTAGGGTAGTTAACTCTACTCAGCAATGTATACGCTTGGTTGAAATCCCAGTTCTATTTGTGTTGCAGCAGCTCTAGCACTGCCACCATTTTGCAGCACTGACTTGCACAGTCTTTTTAGCTAATTGCTTGATTTCTTAGAAACTTGGGACCAAAGAATAAGACTGATCTGGGTGCAGTTAGGGGAGAAACAATAAAATCCTGGATGACTATTTATTTACAGGTAATGATCAGCAACGCTCTACTCCTCTCCCCTGTCTACTCCTCTCCCCTGCTACTTCTTTCCTCTACACATGATGTTTGAACCTCGTAGGATGCTGAACTTGCCAGTGAAGTTCTGAGATGAGAGAGATCTCCAAAAAAAAACCTAACTTTCAGAAGTGGGCTTTCAGTGCTTCCCAGAACAGGGAAACTTAGCCAGTTCCTCAGTCCCACAGGCAAAAGCAAACATCAGGCCAGGGACATCAATGACTTTCCTTCAGGTGAAGAGCTCCTTTGATACAAAGGATCCATTTCTAGGATGATTTGAATGCCCTTACCTTGATAATTCTATCACCTGTTTGCACTCCAGCCCGCATGGCTGCTCCATCTAGAGGGGCAAGAAACCATATTTAGTTCCAATTTCAATAAGAGTCATATGAAACAAAAATGGTCTAAGCATTTCTGTAGTTCCACGCAAAGCTGCTTCCCATACCCACCCAAGCTTCCTCTTTATTTTTCAGATTAAAATCTACAAGTACATAGACTAAAGCCGGTTCTCTTCCACTTTGCATTTCAAGCCACTGTTCCACCACGTCACTTCCCTTCAAGCACAAGGGGCCAGTTTCCAAACGCATCAGACACTGAGGGGGATGACTCACCACAACCCAACAGCGCAACGCTTTTTGTCCTTGCCTATCTCTTCCAAAGCCTGTGATAGCTACCCATAAGGAAAGAATTTGGAGTTCCCCCCTCCAGCTCATGGACGTTTCTTTGATTCATACAAAAACCCTTTGGTTGCTCTCTGGCTAGCATATTTAACAAGTCTGCTCACCTTCTTTGACAGACTGCACGAAGACTGGGTTGTCTCCGCTGACTGTCAGCCCAAATCCATTTTCATCCCGTTGGATAACAACACACCGCTGAACAAGACCTGCATAAGAAAGGTGGGGAAAGGGCAGAAGAAAGAGAAGGAGAGAAATACAAAGAGACACAAGCTAGGCATCAGTCCAAAACCTTATCCTCCTAGATAATCACAGAGCACTGAAAGAAACTGGTACAAGACAACAGAGGGAATAATATATGAGAGACAGAAACAGGGCAGCAGTCCAGAAACAGATAGGAATGTCAAGACAGGTCAAGCTTATTGCTTCAGCTACACAAAACAGAGATATACAACAGCAGAGATGCAGACAGCTCTGGCACATCAGGCACAACTTGAGGTAAAAGAAGCTTGTAAAGAAGAGCAGCTATGTACATGAACCAATGAGCACAATTTCCCGTTGTCCAAATCAATAGCTCCTCAAAGCACAGCATCGGGCTGTCATGTTCCAGCAGTACACCGTCAAAAACACCAAACAATTTCTACAAGCTACTATAAAATATATGAAGTAAATTGGTCACAAATCTCTCAAACTAACACCAATGGCTTGGACTAATGTAGATTCATTGATCAGGAAAAGTTTTTCCATTCTCAGCAGAAGTCTCATCTCTGGGCAGCTCCTGCTCCAGATGAGAACAGCCCGCAGAACGCGAGCGGTAGCAGTGAAGATTTACAGGCCAAGCATGCTACACTTAACAAGCCTTCTGAAACCAAAGCTATGCTTCCCACTGAGCTATTTCTGAGCTAAGTAGGGGCCAGAATCCCAGGAGCTGTGAGTTTGAATCCACTCCTCCTCCAGCAGAGGCAGACTGCCTTTTTTTTTTCCCCAGAAATACTCCATACAGTGTGAACAGAAATACTGTTGCAGAGATAGATGTACTTAGGAGGTGCAGCACTTTGAAAAGGTGAAGCGCTATGTATGTCTGTCATTCAGCTGAGAATGAAACAAGGAGAAAAAGGTAGCAGCCCCAGCGTATTCATTGCAGGGCACTTCCCTGAGAGCATCTGCTCAAAGCCTACCACAATCTGGCTCTTATCTTTAAGAGCAACTTTAGGGGTTCTGCAAAATGCTTCAAGGATGTCTCTTTATTTACATAGCAGAAACCACTAGCTACTAACCACCACCCCTCCTCCCAGCAGCCTGCTTTGCTGCTTCACTTCTAAAGCCACATTAGGCAAAATTCCGACACCAGCATCTTGAGAAAGACTTAGAGCTCTCCCTCACAATCAGATACTAAATTGTAGCAGCGTTTAGTATGGAGGGAGCAAAAGGAATTGTGAAGATGCTGCCCCAGCAAGACCGTCTTTGCTGGAATTTTCAAGGAATTAATTGTAAGAGAGTGGAGTCACATCCATGTTTTAAGTCACTCTCGCACCAGCACAGCTCTGGAGCAACTCTTAATGGAAATGAGGAGCCTCAAGTGAAACACTGCCTGCCCAGTCAGCCCTGTTCTCCTGGAGCGTGGCACATGTGAGGAGTGTGGGAGAGGCAGAGAAGGCTGCATTCCAGCACTGCTGCAGCCACCTGGCCACAGCATCATACCCCAGTTACTCCCCTTCTGCTGATAAAGTAGCAACAAATTATGTTACAGGTAGTGATCCCCAGTAAGCTGATGGAATGGGTGCAAGGTGAAAGCCGACAAGAGGAAGAAAAACCACCACCTTTCACGCCCTCGTTAAATGCTGAAGTGAAAGAGCGTGCCTCTCCCTGTTGTACCTCCCATTTTGCTCTATGACCAAGCTTCTTCAAGTCTCACTTCACAAGAATGATGCCCCAGGGCGGGGTGTGGGAAAGAGAACACATGCTATTTCATCAAAACAGCTCGTTTTAAACCCTGCTGCCAGACGTGCAGGTTTTATGAGTAAGACACTAACTAAGCTTTTGACTCATAAGAACTTTCCTTGCTTAAAGGCACAGCATAGCCCCATGTACTCAGCGCTCTTCCACGGAATTTCTCTCTCTATCAGAACCAGTAACCCCTGGATCTGGTGTGCTGACAAGCTTTCTCCTTGAATGAACCTGATGCCAAAGCAGAGGCGATGCATTACGAGATGCAGCAAAGGCTGACCTTACCGAGCTTTCTTTAAGTCTCAGGACTAACCAAGCTGAACAGTTTCACAGCACAAATCTCAGTTGCACTCAAGGCCCCCTTTTAATTTTCCAAAGAGGAGGCAACTGCAATTAGGGTGACACGAACTCAAATTATTCCAGCAGTGCCTTTTCCTTGTACTTATTCACTTTGGAGAAGAAACAGATGCTTAGCCCTTTCCCTAAGACAACATAAAACAGTCTAACAGACTACGGTGAGGTCTAGGTAGGCGAGCTGAGACCCTGCAGCAGCTTTACAGTGGTTTTAACAAATCTGAAAGGATTCTGAAGACAACATTACCACCTGCAGCACCAGGTCGGCTTTGATAACGCTGCCTGTCTGAACCAGGCGGGCTGAAAGAGCAGCACAGAGCCCCCCATCAAACCTGCCAGCAAACCCTGCTTTTGTTCTTTAAGTAAAATAAATTCAAGCTGCAATCTGCCTAGTGGTGGAATGTTAAGAACAGAGCAGCAATGTTTCCATGCCCCACGTCTCGTACCCTGAACATCTCATTAGACACCCTGGAACGGACTTAAAGGGAAGCCACAAGCCACTGGGACCCCAGTGACACACAACAAGAAGTTTTCAATAGCTGCTGCTGTCATGCCTTGATATCCCACGTACATACAGGAACTCTCACTTGGAAACACCAACTGAAAAGCAACTTCACCCGTTGCAAGTTAAGCCTATGAGCTTGGTGCAGCACTGAAGAGCCCCCATTAGCAAGGGGCAACAAGCTTTACATTCACGTTCCATGCCTTTTTCACTCATGTGTTCCAACTCACAGTCAGTCGTTCCAGTTCTGAGTCACTCATTTTGAAGGATCTTCCTGTGATATTTCCCTTTTTTGCAGTCGAAGCTTATGAAAAACTACAGGGTCAATGGAACTCATCGCTGACAGCAATCAAAATCAAATCAATAATGATCTTATCCCCATGCTTGCTTTTACATGACAGTATCTAGAAATAAGGAAACATCACTGCAACTATGCTTTAAGGAAAAAAAAAAAAAAATCAGACTTTCATGTTTCGAGTGGATTCATTAAAATTCTGTAGAAGAAAAAAAAAGTCAAAAATCCTTTTTCCTCTTCATGCATATTGCAGTTCCCCAAACCCGCTGGTAACTCAAGCCAAGACTGCAGCAAAGCAGCTCGGCGTATGCTGCAGTTAGAGGCTTGAGATGAGACATGAAAGCAGTCAGAAATTACCTGCCTCAGAAAAAAATGGATTACAGGAAAAGCAAAGACGATCAGCTCTTCAACAGGTGGCACTATTCCCTCTGAGACACTGTGGCCCAGCTCTCCAGCCCCCTCACAATTCGCTTCTGGGCAGCAGGAAAGGGAAAAGTCCCAACTTCAAGGTCACTCACTGACTGTCTCACACAGTTCTGACAGATGCATTTTGATTGTCCATGAGCCTCCTTAGATAAGAGACCATTTACCTTCTCCACAGATCCTAAATACTTTGTAGCTATTCAATAAAACACGAAATTTCATTTTCTAGCAGTGCATAACAAATAAAACAGGAGTTCATTCTGAAAACCTGACTCACAAGAGAATGGACACACGAATTACAACCCCATCAGAAAACGAGGATTCTGCTCTGATCAAACTGTGTGGGACACTGCATGGGAGGAGACTGCTGAACTGTAACCTCCCTGGAGGCATGAGGCCACAGTGGGAAAACACAATTCAGTAGAGTGATTTGAAATGAATCACTCAATAAACAAAAACAAACTCCTTGGGGCTTTGAGAATGTCCAAATGTTTCACTTCAGCTGGGAAGCTTTATTTCCATAAAATATTTCCAGAAACGCTGCTCCACAAAATAAATAAAACTATCGGCTTTTATAAAGAAATTTTCTCACCGGATGAAATTCTGAATTTCAGTTACTTCTAGTTACTACCGTGTTCTCCATGCAAAATGCCATATTTGCAGCATTCTTCAGATTCTTCCACTAACTTGGCAACGGAAGCTATGTAAAGTCAGAGTTAAAACTGTACTGTTTGAAATCAGTGCAGCATACAACGTCTTGATAAAACTGTTCACGACAATGGCACTGAAAACCACTCACAAAAGAAGGCTCAGTAACCTTTCTAGGAGAAAGGAACAAGGTATTTTAACCTTTAAAAATAGGGCTGCCTGCTCCCACGGCAAGGACACATTCAGTCCCCTAGTCTATGCCCCCTGTGCTCAGGTTCTGGCTATTGCAAGGGCAGTGATGAGGGGCTCCCACCAGGCCTTTTAAGAGGCTGGAAAACGGCCCCAGCATAAAGACACAAGGCTGGCAAGAACTGCAAGAAGGAAAACAGGAAGGGTAAGCAAAGATTCTCCGGGGTTCCATTCAGAAATGTGTCAACAGGGGCAAAGTCTGCATTTTCAAAACAAAAAACAAAAACAAAATAAAAACATGCCCCAAAGTTGAAGACAATATGTGAAAGAGTATGCATAAGATTTAGTACACCATTTGGGCTGGAAACTGATCATTTCTAAATATAAAGTGTCTTTGGAGAGCAACCAAGTCATGAGGGAAAGCAAAGGGTAACTGATACCTAACCTCCCCCTGAGAGTTAATTTCAATTTTCAGTTTGTTTAAGAGACAGGAATTCTACTTCAAGAAAGAGGTAGCAAGCATTGTGGAAGGTTATGGCTCTAATTAGTAAATTATGGAATACCTGAATTTACACCCATCTCTCTCCTCATCGTCTAGACCTGGTTGAGTACACAGACAGGAGCTGGTTGGATTTATGGGAGAAAATACCTCACTCTGAGTTTGATACGACTATTAATCAACTTCTGTATATCAGAACTATTTCCCTGCCTAACCACCCTCCCCCAAGCTTCAACAAATTCTGGTCTCTTGCTCCTTAATTAACAATTTCAAGAGGTCAGAACAAACACGTACACAGAAGTCACACCTCTTTTTCCTGTTCCAATTGAAGACTTTTCTATTATTCCTTTTCCAAAAGCTAGCCCAAGAAAGAGCCAGTTAACAGCCAGTCACCAGCAAGAAAAATATCAGTACAGTATTCCTACTTGCAGGTCTTTAAATATTTTGGTCCTTTCCAAAACAAACAGCAAACCTCTCTGCACATACCAGAGAACCTGGGAACAGCAGAGGGTAGAGACAAAAGGCAGGGCAAGGTCCAACACAGAAAAGGCCACTGGAAAGGAAGGATGAGTGGAAGCTGCTCCCAGAGATACTGGGCATGGACACAGCATCTGCAGGAAACTTTGGGGGAAGTGAAGGCTTAAGTTAGGAAGTCATGTTTCTTTCTGCCATACATGAAAATCAGGACACTGTGCAGACTGAGGGAGAAGTATAAACACAGATACATTCCATTAAGCATACCAAATGTTTCCTGTAATTAAACCAGAATAGTCTGACAGCACCTCCAGTATATTTTGGGTAAGCAGCATTAGGCAAAACTCAATGCAGGTTCAAGCCACAGGGATCTAGTCAGCTTGGCTGTGCTGTCTAGCACCAACCCGGCAAAGGGAAGAACTAGTCAGGGCTTCAACATAAGCTCATCAGGAACATCATCCCCAAATACACGCTTTCTGAGCAGGTCATGTCCTTGTTCATTCCTTCTGAGCAGAAGAGGCAGACATGTAAGCTGCAGCAGGCCAGGTCTCTCCCAGCTGGGTTTCCAGGGCCACTGAGGCAAATTAAGGCACTGTGAAAACCTGTTCATGGTTTCTGAGGAACAGCCTCACACCCTGAGGAACAGAACTGTCTCATATTATATATATATATATATTTTTTTTTTTATAAGAAGCATGTGTGATTCAAAATTACAGGGAAAACGAAGAGATCTCATTTTGACAGAAGGAACAGACCACACCTCTGTGACCTGCGCCAACTAAAGGGCTTTGCCAACATGCCTATGTTGGTTTAGAAGGAACTCTGTGGGTTTGTTTTGCTTTTGTTTCTTAATGCTCCTTACAGTCAGAGCTATGACAGCAACACTTTGTATTACGCAGGCAGGTTAAGAGGTTGGATCACAGAAACGCCCAGTAGTTTCACCATAGTGAAATAACACAGCTGATGCTGGAAGAGTCACTGCGTCTGTCCAAAAGCCCACAGAAGGTTATGCAGCAAGCAGAACTATCAACCGAGGAAAATCAGAAAGTATTACAACCTATTTCAAATAGGAAGAAATAGGAAAGGACAAGAAAGTCAGCCCACGACTGGCGTCAAGACAGAGCTGGACATACAAGATTAGAAACGTGAAATGCAGCAGTACTGGTCAGGTTCAGCCTGGGTCCGAGGGTCTTAGAAGCTGGTAGGATTCAACAGACCACCCACCAACCTGTGAACACTGGTTACATTTAATCTTCTAAGATATGAGTGCAACCTCTTCAGGGATCACAAAGCCATTCACATAAAGGTAGGACGGAGAGCATGTCACGGACAAACCGCTAACACATCTGCTCTATGCTGAAGAAGGGAGGCCGAGCAAACAGGCTGCGTTTGGCAGACGTTCTTTCCAGCAGCACCCATCAGGGTGTGCTGGCAACGTCACAGCGTGTGGGGCTACTGCTGTTCCAAACTGCTCACAACACAGTAACACACAGCAGTGCAGCAGAAGCAGGGAAGTTACCCCCTTCTGCTTGATGAAGAATGGTTAAGTTCATATTCTTACATTTTTTGACATAATTTTCAGATATGTTTTTCCCACTTCTGTGAAAAATGAGAAGAAACTGGTATGAGATCCTTTACAGACAATGCAAAATACAAAACACCCGCTCATCCAGATTAACCCCTCCAGTGAGAGCAACACAGGCTTTTCTACAACTACAAAAACCCTTCTGGAGTCCAGCACGAGCCTCCAGACAGTGCCAAAAACACCTGGCGGCACAAGGTCTCCAGCAACAGCAGCCCCACCAAGGTTTCCCAGTTAGGAACAGAGATCAGGAGAACACAGGTGACAGCCTGTGCTTGCCACCTATGAGTTAGTTTTCAGCCACTACAAGAGCTACAAGCCCACAGACCGAAGCAACATTTAAACCCAGTTTCCCACTCCTTGCTGCAGAGCCAACCATGCGGACCACGGAAGGGATAAACAGAAGCCTCGGGTGCACAGACAGAAAGCATGGAGCAGGCTGCAAAGGTGCAAGGCCGCAGCAGCTGCTTTAGCTTACCATATGTCTCGGATCTACTCTCCTCCGAACTAGACTTTGTCTTCTTGGAGGAGCTATCTGCACGAGAGCAGGAGAAAAGGAGAGAGAGATATAGAAAATATGGAGACCAAACATGAGAAAAAAAAAAAAAAAAAACTTCATGAAAAACACAGACTGATTTATTAGGTTAAATCGTGCAAAACACAAATAAGATGTGAACAAAACATAGGTGAAACACTTGGAATAAGGGGTGAATAATACAAGCATGAAGACATAAAGAATCTGTTACAGAATCTGAGACACAATAAAAGAAGTTCTCTGCTATGAACTACAGAAAATACTCTGGGCAAAAAACAGTCCAAATGTAGAAACCCTGGGAACATTCATCTCCAGAGTTAAGTAATAAACATATGCACAATGGTTTAGCATTCTGAATTCACCCCTTAAAAAGAAATGAATTTTACGAAGGCTACAGAACAGAATACATCTACTAGAGCAGATCATAACCATTGTAACAGCAGTGCCAGGCAGCAGCTCTCAAAATTGGAATTACTTTTATCAAATTAAGATTAGAAGATTCCTGAAGTTTGCTCCTGAAGAGAATTCTTTCTACAAAAGAGGTTCACAGCCTGAGGTCTCCCCAACCCACTCCAACTGAAATAACTTACTCACATTACATACTCCCCAGGACAAAGAAGACAATCACTAATTTGCATTCTTTCCCTTACGGGACTTTTTGTTTTAACAGACGTTAGAGTCCCATTTTCATTTACTTTGTGTGCACTAGGAAGGAGTGATGCAGTCAGTGGCAGGAAGCACTAACAAACAGGATGGTTTATAAACATCAGCTCCACATGCTCTGCGCAAAAACACATTCTGCATGTTCTGCAGCCTTTTGGTTCAGCTCTTGTCTCTTCCATAAGCCCCAGGGAAACGACTGGACTGAAGAGCAGAATGCACAGCCATGAAAAAAGCGCGTTGCGTGGGGCCAGGAGGCTCAGGCAAGAGCTTGTCATGCATTTCCTGAACGCACACAGCAGTCACTGGGTTAGTGTTTCAGAGGGGGAAGGAAGAATCCCTGCATGCATCCTAATTGTCATGACAGCACTGGACAGGTTGACCAAGCTGACCCAGAGGTAACCTTTCAGAAGGTTAAAAAACAGGACAGCATATGCTTCAAAAAAAGAGCAGTTTATCGTAAAATGTATCACGTTGGAGAATACAAATTCACTTTTCAAATGACAGAGATGGTTCAAAATCCATTAAAGTTCAAAAAAAAAAAAACAGTAAGGAATACCGGTTCAAGCTGAGCCTGTAAGGTCTCAGATTTCACACATTTTTCTACCAACAGCCAAAAGAACTACTCACGACTAATTACAGTATTTGCCTCCTGAAATTTCAGACTAACTTTTCTGAAAGAGGAAGCAGTTGTAATTACTCAGACACCACCAATCTAGGTTTATTCTCACACAATTAACGGCTACTTTGTCGACATGTTCAAAATGTTTAAAAGCAAGCCTGTATTCATTTCAATGCCTGTGCGCCTCAGAAGGGCTTTGCAAGCACAGAGGAGCACTACCCTTGAAAACCACATTTGTTGACACATGAAAACCGGTTTCATTCTGATCCCCAGCACCAAGTCTGCACCTTCCCCCGTGGAGTTTTAAGGCTTTACCTGTTGGATCGAAGTCGTGGGTGCTGCTGCAGCGCTCGACCTTCTGCTTCTTGTCGGCTGGAGACTCTCTGCTCAGAATGCTGCCATGCCTGTGGCAAGCAAAGCAGAGTCCTGAGGACCGCACGCAGCAGCACTGCTGCACTGGTGAGTCTTTGGAAATACCTTTAGCAGCCCTGTTTGCTAGCCAGGGGTTTAGATACAAGCTACAAGCTACATTCGCCTCTACATTTATTCCCAGACCGAGGAAAAACGATCTCCCTCGTAATGTAGTTACATAAAACTGGAAAACCTCCTCAAATCTTAACTCCACCTCCTTTTCCACCAAACATTAAATGTCTATCTGTGCAAAAACTAAAGACGTGGCACACCCTCCCCCACCGCCCGAACAAAGTGCCGGCACGTCGTGCACCAGCAGTGCTGCTTTCTCTGCCCACCTCCAGCCCCAGCTACGACGACCCACCAGCATGCATGGCAAAAGCAACTGGTAACACTACGCCGTGTGCTTTGACTGCATCACCACGTGTTTGGCACCCCGTCCTCATCTGGATATTCATTTCCTCGCGTCTGTACTCCTGCCTATGTTTGCACGCCTTCTATTCCTTTTAAAATCATTCCTCCTTCAAAAATACTGTGTTATACATTGCAATGTGGACAAACAGTTAACTTCAGCAACTCACCTGGTAGGTTTTTTGAGAGGAAACCTGAAAAGAAGAAACAACAAGTTTAGTCAACTGTTTTTTTGATTCCCAATATTATGCTTGATATCAACACCTAAACATAAAGTTACTTTCTACTCTTGTAATGCCTTCGAAATAAAACTACCATGGCTCTCCCGTTCTTCTGCTTCAGCAAATTTTTAGCCCATCGATTCAACTAGGCAAAAAATTATCAAGATGCACAAGGTTTCAAACAGAAGACAGAACTGAAGCAGCATTTGCAGTCTTTCCCATTACAGTGTTCATGGATCATCTCCCCACTAATTCCATCAATAAAAATTAATGCAGCTCGAGTTTTCATCCTGCTGATGGATTGATTACCTGGTGTCTAAGGAAGGTCCAAACTCTCACTGGAAATTCTCCCATAGCTACAACATTCCCATTATCTCCCTTCCATACGGGTTCCGTGTTGCCCTGTAACACCTGAGCTCACACAGACATCCCCCTAATTATTTTTGTGAAACTGAAATTTTCAAGAAACTGCCAAATTTGAGACACGTACAACAGTGTAAAGTTAAGCTGGAATTACATTAACTATTTGAAACATTACTCCTGGGACAGAGACAACATAAGCAACAGGAACTCGGAGCTGAAGGCAGGCAGAAGCGGATATGCATTTTTTAATTAATGAAACAAGTGGGACATATGAAACCTGGATCTTTTTTCCATGAGTTACCAGAGAAAATTGGCAGAGCAAGGGTATGCCACCCAGCCTCAAGAACCAACCTCTACTTCAATCAAACAGAACTGCTTTTTTCTCAAAACTTTTCAGAAGCTTTAGCTCCCAACACACATTCAGCCCGCCAGCTTGCGTGCCAAGCCCCTGCGCAAGCACGCGCTGCTAGTAGGGCACAGCTCCGAAATGAGCATCTGGTGACACACCAGGCAAGTGTCCCTAAAGTGACACCGGCAATGCTGTCTGTCTGTTCCTGGGAGTAACGACACCCTGCAAGACTTTTAGTCTTTAGTCTCTAATCTTTTAGTTAGCAGCATCAAGTTTAGCTGAAATGCACCAACAGCACCAAAACTAAGGGGGCAGATGGGTCACCTTCGGACCTGATGGGTAAAGCAGCACAGAAGTTAAGGAGAGCAAGAAAAAAGCTGCACCCAGGCTCCACGGAGGCGGCGGTCCTCTTTCCCTCACAGAAAGCCAGGGAACACCGTGCCCATCGCAGAAGCCTTCAGCCTCGTCTCCCCGGTGCTCAGCAAGGCACTGCGCTGCGCAGACAGACAGACAGCACCCAAAGCTCGCCTCGGGCCTGCCCAGCACAGCCGGAGAGCTGCTTTTGAGTTGCATCAACACATCCTACCACCACTAACAAACGTTCTGATGAAGCATTTCAGGGAAAACATGCTCCTTTGTCTTTCCTATGAAGCACACAGAACTCCAGGCTTAAGCTCCCACAGCAAAAGAAACTGTTGGCAAACACAATAAAATCAGTTTGCTGCTGCACTGTTTACCCAAACAGCTCAGAGTTACTAAGCACAAATGATGCATTTTCGAGGTCTGGAAGTTACGAGCGACGTTTCTGCTTATCTGCATGCAAGCTGTTGATATTATTTACGAAGAAAACACTGAAGCGTTTTCTTTGATATGAGGACACCAAAATCATTACGGTTTCTTCCTCTGCTGCTTTGTCAACGGGGAGCAGAGTGCGGAGAGCAGGAGCCAAAACCCCGCTGCCGCCCCACCGAGGCCGCAGCC
Source organism: Alectura lathami (assembly GCA_013399715.1). Lineage (NCBI taxonomy): Eukaryota > Metazoa > Chordata > Aves > Galliformes > Megapodiidae > Alectura > Alectura lathami. Next base: position 11,824 of record VXAV01003759.1, on the reverse strand, counting down.
CCACGGAGCCGCCGAACCCAGGGGCGCTGGGGCCCAGAGCCGCGGACGGGAAGCCCCAGCCCCAGCCCCAGCCCC
>VXAV01003759.1:0-11644 GCA_013399715.1 Alectura lathami | reverse complement strand
GGGGGAGCGGGGAGCTGCGGGCCCGGCGCTGCACGACGAGTCCGCGCCCTGGGAGGCGAATGGAGGAGGAAGGGGGCGGCTGGGCTGCGCCCCCTGAAGAGGGCTCCGCCAGGGCCTGAAACAGCTGCGGCCCACTGAGCTGTATCAGAGAAACTGGAGATGGAGGAGGCGGCACAGCGAGGAGCGTAGACACGCGTTTAACAGAGCACCCAGCCCTGAAAGCTCCTCGTCTCTTCCCAGATCCCTGCCTGGCATTTCTCAGTCGGCTGAGGATGTTCTTCAGCCCCCAGCCACGCTGCCTGCATGCAGCAAGCACAAACGGGTAAAAGGAGCACACTCAGACGACACAGAAGAGTCCCGACTTTATTCCGCGATGATTTCTACCTCAGCTGACCTTCACACGGAGACAGCGCTGAGCTGGAGCACAGCACCGAACCTCCCCTCGCTGCGTTACTCCATCCAGCACCACGCACACTGCGCAAAATAAATGTCACCTACCGCGGTAACCAGGGTGCGGCCAACAGCTGGAGGTTCCCTTCCAGATCTGGCTGGGAAGTTTGGGCCACACGATAAAACCCTGTAGACGTTTGGTCTGATAACTGATGAACATCAGCACATTTTCAAACAAGTTGTTCCACTCTCTCACCTCCCCAAATACCAGGCACAATTAAAAGCCAAGTTACATTCTGTTTTTAAAATACTGGGTCAAATAGTTTAAATAACTTCAGTGCATCAAATTACTAGAAGTATGTCCTGTTAGTCACGCTGCATTGGTAAAACCTAGTTACCGGAAAGCCAAGTGATCAAAATGCTCCTAGGACCAGTAACACTGGATTACAAGCTGCACTTCTCGCAGCCGGCTCACACATGCACGCACCATTCCGTCCTGGACCCGTGCCTAAAAGCTACCTTCAAGCCAAGACAGAAAAAGGTAGTTTTAAGGTCTAATGTGTCAAAACACACAGAGCAAGGAAGGACTCCCAGCTCCCACCAGTACAAAGCATTCCATTCTAGCCCTGGAGGTTGCAAATATATCTGACCATAAATAGCACAGCACTCAGATAACCATGTTGGGTTTGCTGGCTTTTTTTTTTTTTTTTTCCCCTCCCATACAAAAATATGACTAGATTTCAAGTATTTGCTATCTCAAAAACTGATCAAAGAAAAAAATATTTAGATTCAGGCAAGGGCCTCAACCTTGGAAATACTTATTCATGTGTCTAACTTTAGTTCCATGTTCTTCAGCAGGACTACTCACATGCCTGAAATGAGGCTTGTGTGTGTTTCATGGTGGAAGTATAAACTACTACAACTTGTGCCGAGATGAGTAAGAAATATTGTGAAACCCACACAAAAGAGAACAGCCAAAAACTGCTTGCTTGACGGAACTGATCTTTAATTAGAAGATGAACAACTGCAATAGAAGCTTCTTCACTGCTTTATTAGTTTCATTTAAGTAAGATGTTGCTTATAACAGACAAACCCTCTTACAGAACCCCAGATTTGGGGAAAAAGAGCAGTAAAAACTACCGACTACCCCAAACCCAACAGAAATGAGAAATCATTTCAGGTTCATTCATTTGCCTTTTCTCTTTCCAAGTGTGTGGAAAAGAAAAACCAAAGGTTAACTCAGTGTCTCCCCCCCACACACACACACACACAAATAAAAGCCCCAAACGGTGGCTATTTACGATTACATCACCCTACTTCAGAAGGTTTGCACCGAGTAATTAGTCAATGAGAGGCCAGCACCACCTCCAAGGGTTTTGGTGACAAAACAAGCCGTTTTGTTGCCAATCAGACTGCTGGGAGGAAGAGCTGGGTGCTACTCCCCCTTGCTCATACATTACCAAATAGATTCTCTAACTGGAGGAACTGAAGCCTGCTCCTGGGTGACACAAAAATCACCTGGCAGCTTCACAGCTTGATTTCTAGAGCACCCAGCTCCCCTCAGCACCTATCAAGCTGCATTTCTGATACACTGGTTGGGCTTGCACTGACAGCAGACAGAAGCAGGCTACGTTTTCTGTGTAGAGCCAGTAGGTCTGAGGAAGTAAGTGCCCTGAAAAAACAGCAAATTTGGATGTCTGAAATGCCACTTGGCAGAGTTTTTGGAGAATTTCATCTTGAAAGAAGCGGGACAAGCAAACAAAAAGTCTGTGCATCTCCCCAGTCTGCAGCTAGACATATCCACCAGGGCACTTGTTTGCTGGACTTACAAGCCCTGAGAAGGGTGTTACGGGAGAGTGCTGACACAACCTGAACAACGGCAGGACCAATGTGACCTTAACACAGAGCCAAAGGCAGTCTTCTGCCACAACAAAACGGGGTGGACGTGCTCTGTACGGGACGGCGGGCGAGCAAAAGGAACTGATGAGATGGCAACTGACAGGCGGATCGAGAGAGACACAGATGCAGCAAGTGGGGAACTATTAGCAACCAAGAAAAAACGTGGGCAGAAGTCTGGCAGTTGACCGTGCTGCCCACAGGCTGCAGCTGCGGGCACACAGCCCTCTGAGTACAGCACCGCGCCGAGTCCATAGCACCCAGCCGCTTCAAGAGCAGCGTCACGCAGCGTCATCTCTTCCCCACAGCACAGCACGCAAGCTCAGGAACCCGCAGGGTTTTCTTCCTCAGATAAAAGCCCAAGTGCAGACTGATGACAACAGCTTGCAACGCAAGGTGCGGAGGGAGGAGCAGCCAGAAGAAGGTGGGCACCGAACGGCGTGGGTTCCTGGGACGAACGCACGGACCGCAGGAACTTGCAGCTAGTGCACAAGGAGGCGAAACCGAGCTGGGCAATAAAAGCTTCCATGTTATTTTTGTAGGAGTCCAAGGCAGCAACCACAGCTGACGCAATGACTCATGGAACCGTTTGTGGCATTATTAGCTTGAGATCACTAACAGCTTGCGAGCAGGAATTCAGGGAATTTAGAGCTGGTATCTTCCTGAGGGGACTCCACACAGCCTTCCATCTTCTAAACATTCCCAGCAACCTCAGGGTTGGACTGGACCTAATAAAGCATCAGCAAATACCTCCAACCTAACCAATGCTGCATTTCATCTTCCTGGCCCACCAATGCCTCCACGAGTAACAACAGCGGGACGTGTCGTTTTTCCTTTCAGGTCAGAAAGCACAGAGTAGCCAATGCAACCCATCGATGTACATCGGGCTGGATCACTGTAGGGATCGATGCAAGGCACCAGCGCTATGGCAACCAGAAGTGCTGAGTTAAGCACTTAAACCAGAGTGAGATAAATTCAATAAAATCTAGGGGAAAAAGAATGATGCTTTTCCATAAGTCTGGAAAGCCAGCAGGTTTCTGATGGTCTAAGAAGAGAAGGTCAAGAGTCTACGAAGAATGTGAAGAGCATTCCATCATTGCCAGCGAGAGCAGTAGTGAGAGGTGTCCTCTGTGAACTTTAAGATGCCTGGATATAAACACGTGTGCAGCAGTATTCGGGAGAAAGGCGCTAAAAGAGCTGCTGCACAGCAGTGCCACGCAGTCTGCAGAAAGCTTTCCTTCTTGCAGCTAACCAGCCAGATCTTTGAAGCAAGCATGAGAAGGGAGCAAGAGGAAAGTATTAAAAAAAAAAAAAGAAAAAAATGAAAAAGACTAAACAGAAAAACAGAAGGCAAAGATAAGTCTTGATAAAATGTACTACAAAAACATGGAGATTTGCTTCCATATAAGGAGATGCATGGAATTTCCTGGTGATGCAGGTAGGAATGTCCATCTACATGAAAACTGTTCCCTCTTGGAAATGCCACTCTGCAATTAGATCTACTCGGCGCTGAATGGAGCTGCCAGTGTCCATTAAACAGACAAATTAACAAAAAAAAATTTTTTTTAAAGGCAACCAGTGTACTTTGAACATATTACAGCCAACTGCAGCTCTGTCCTTCGCACCCTTTCGCTGTCAGATTTCAGATGGGTTTCTGTTTCTCTGTGAACAGTACCTTTTGGAAGGGGTAGAAGAAAAGCATCTCTAGAGAAGTTTCATCCACAGTTCAGTCATTCAGCCCCAGCCCAAGCAAGTGCCTCAGCTATTTTCCATGACACAAGCACTTGGATTTTTCCAAGAGCTGATGTCAGGGCTTTTCGTGGAGAAAGAACTGCATTTACAGGGCAGGCAAGGAAGGAGGGCTTCCCCGGCAGCCATTCTCAATGTGGCCTTTGTGCTGCTCTGCTGCTGAAGCCAGGACCCTGCAAGAACTCTCAGTCCCCTCAGAAACTCTACAAAGGGGAGGGGATGGAGACATTTCCAGCAGCCAGCACTGTTCTTCCACTCCTGACCGACTTCCAAGCCTCAGAAGCATCAGCTTTCCATCTCCAGGCCTGGAGTTCCAGCCCTCCAGGACAAGGACACCTATTGTTTAGGGTCTACAACGGGGCAGGAGCAGACAAACAAACCACAGCTGGGGAGGGGTGCAGCGGAAGCGGGCATAAACAACTGGAGTGGCTCGAGCAGCCCTAGCGCTGCTTCCAGGTTCAGCCTGTAAGATTAAGCAACAGGGATGCAGCTTGCCCACAGGAGGGAGTTCAGAGTAGGGATAGGGTCTTCTCAGAAACTGATGAAGAACAGAGGTTGCCACATCACAGGTGATTTTCTACTGGCTTCCCAATCTGACTGGCTTCGAGTCCCTAATTCAGTCAATTTCCACCTCTGGGAAAGAAAAATCCACATATGTGAAATGGAGAAAAATTAAATTAATTAAGCATCAGGAATAATTAAAAAAAAAAAAAAACCCACACAAATATCTTTTAAAGATACCTTCACGAAATGCTATCTTAACAGAAATTCAAACAAAAATCTAGTGCTCTGCACCGAAGAGATGCCCACGGTTTGTTCACTTGCTGCAAGGCCTTATTGCATTACATGCTTAACAGAGTTGACCGTGTACAGTAGAAGGGTCAAGCCCTCTGATGCCAGGAGTTACGACCCACTTTTCTTGCTTATTTATTTATTTTTAAATGGGCTATGGACAAATATTGCCAGGCACAGAGAGCTCAAGCTTCCCTGAAGGGAGGAAAAGCAGCTGAAATCAGCAACACTAGAGGAGCTCCAAAGCAGCCTTTTTCTCCCCATTTCCATACCATCTCACCAACCCGAGCTTCAGCTCCTTGAGGAATAAAGAAACACTGCAGAACACGCTCCAGTTTTCCCCCAGTTTCCTTTTCATTTAAAAATCATTATAAAAATCCCTTTGCCCACAGCCTGCCCCACTGCGAAGGAACGAAACCAAGCAGCGCGGCTCCTTGCGCAGACAGGGCGTGGTGGCCAGCATTAACCTGCCTCCCTAAACTGCAGCTAATTACGGGGAAATGAAATGTTTGCTTTGCCTGCCAGTAATTGCAATTCAGAGCTGGCTCAATGGAAGCAGCCCTGCTCCCCGCCTCCCTCCAACCACTCCTCCTACATGGAGTCTGGAAAAGCTTCCCAGGCAGATGCACGCGAAAATCAAAGCAAGAGACAAAGGAACGCGGGCGCTGCCTCAGAGCATTTTATTTTCCTAAACCAGCCACAGAAACCTATAGCCAGAGTGCCCTGGGACCCAGAAGGGTTTGGGGATGGCTCCTGCTGTCCCAGCGTGCCGAGCCCTTTGTGCATGTCACCAGGCACGCAGCCCAGCTCCTCATTAATGCCGTACCCAGCTCGTGGCTGTCAGGAGCCAGCAACGAGGCTGGCGTGGAAGCAGTTCTTAAAAACAGCAGAAGACAGCAATTTGAAAGGGAGGAGAAAAAGCACAGCGCATGTAACACAACTGGAAATGTGGCTTTCAAAACACCGTAACGCTAACTCCAATTATCCAGCTTTAACTCTGGCAAATCTACGTACAGGGTGCAGAGCCACATTTAAATATTTGGCCCAGAATTCACATTTCTAGTGAGCAGGCGAGCACAGGACCTGCCACAGGGACACCGCACCTCTGCGGCCCGCGAGAAACACGTATCCCAGGTTCTGGAGGCTGGTAAGGAATGGGTTGTGTTTTCCAGTAACTGCAAAATTCACAATTAGAACACCCAAACTCCTGCTACAACAGCCATGAAATAAACATCAGGGGGTGCAGGACAGGTGAAGCCTTTCCAGCCCAGCTTTTAGCATGGACCAGAAGAAGCGAGCAGCCTTTTAACCCTCCATAGCCTTCAGAGACATACCATCTGCCTCCAGTTTTGTTATGAGTATTTAACATCACGGTAAGACGTTTGCTCTCCTCCAACACACCTTTCACAAGCTGTCTTAGAGAAGAACCAACGAGGTTAAGTCCTTCTGCTTCTTGGCATTACGAGCTCCTATCTGGCTTCACAGCTCACTGTAGCATTTATCCTACTGCAGATTTCAGTGTAATTTGGAAACATTAACAGCAGGGCATAGATCAGCAACACCTTCACTTGTGGATTAATATATTTAAAAGGAATTATCAGATCTGTCCGTCTGACCTCCTGCACAATTCAGAAATGTCATCACGCTACTCCTATAATAAAGAAGGTCAGCATGGCTAACATTAGCTCCAAGAAAAGCGCCTTGATGCAATTTAAATTTACCTTTCATTCTCTCATCAGCTTCTTTTAAAGGTTAATGTGTTTACTGCTCTAGAAACATCATGCCAGTGATTCAAGTTCCAAGCTAAGCAGACACTCAACCAAAAAGCATCTTCAGCCCTGCCTTTGCCTGTCCCACCCAGTCATGAACCTTTGGTCAAACTACACCCATTCTGCATGGGATGTGCAGGCATCCGTTCTGCATGGGATGTGTTCACCCTTACGACCTTTGCAAAGCTTCTAAGTATTTGCCAGCTGCAATAAACTAATTTGCAGCTAATACATCTTCAGCTACCCAAAGGCAAAGTGCTCCCAGTGGCCTCATTTACACCAAGGAAAAATTGGATATACACGCTGTATCCCAGCGAAAGCCGTAGCACAGAAATCGCTACCACATTGTTGCTTAACCTGTAGGGTGTATGATGAGCTCTTTGTCCCCCACAGCTTCTAATGCAGCTAATGCTCTGGTGAAGTTTTACTAATGTGAATGCAAACACTAAGGGCAACAAAATTAGTGGGTCATCAGGAGCCTCAGCCATTTCAGACTAAATTAAAAATATGCAAATAATTGAACATTTCACTTTGTTTGCTTCAACACCCCCCAGGAGGGTTTCTTTCTTAGTATAAACTCTTATTTTAACAGTACTCAGGGAAAGTTTTTCAATTGTGTATGTCAGTTTGCCCAGAATTCATAAAAAAGAAAATGTGTGATGCAAACTGAACTACAAGGACATGAGCTATGCCATAATACGAAATCTAAAGCCACTTGCTCACATTGCCTAAGAAAAATGAAGAGATTTCTGTGATACACAAATCTGACTTACTGCTCCCCTGAAACGCAGGTCTCACCTGCAGAGCACAAGGCAAAAGATTAATTCAGCACATGCTGCATGAAAAGGGAAAGAATTTAGGCTGACACTCATGGCAAGCTTTCCTCCAGAGCTCTCCATCCAGCCCTTCATCTGTGTTACAGTGTAAATCCAGAAAGGCCAACCGTGAAGGGCTGGAGCAGAAGACAGGATTAGCATTTCACAGTGACATCAAGCCCTGCCTCTTCTTCTATAAAATGGAAGGGGGAAAAAAAAAAAAAAAAACCCAGTGCTGAAGCCACGGCGCTTGTAAAATGGCTCAGGATCTCGAGAACAACGTGTGAGTCAAAGACATGGGTATTAATAGGCCTCCGAGTGCTTGCGTTAGTATTTGCCGGTAAGAAAAATAAAAGAAAAGAAGAAAGCATTTACTTCGGAAACCCACCAGCTGTTACGAGGCGACGGCAGCTCTGCCGGCTGTTGCTGTATTAACGCTGCCTCCATTCTGCACCAGCAGCACTGCCCACAGCAGCATTCTGACTGTCCTCTACTCACACAATTTGCTTGATTTTTTTTTTAAACACTTTACGATGAAATCCAAACAAGGAAAAGATCAGCGAAAACCATTCTCGGAATAAAAAGAAACACCTCAAAGATGGTTTCCTGAACACTAACATGCATAAAATATCAGCTCGTCAAAACCACATTCACTCGGGCTGGGAGAGCTGCGAGGGGTTTCTGCTCAGATGCAAAGGGATGGGAACTGGAATGAAGGGGGTGCTGCCAGCGTCTGCATCCAGGGCTTCCCTCCTAGCTGTCAAAACCTTTGTTCCCGAGCTGAGACACCAAGGTACAGATTTTCATAGCAATCATATTTAATTGGCCATTTTTACAATCAAAATACAAAAGAGTACCTAAGGTTCACACAGGGGCTATTAAAAGATGGAAGAAAAGCCCTACAAGAGAAAAACCTAAGCCTTCCCCCCCTCTCCTTTTTCCATCAGATCTTTAAAGAAAAATTCTTCCTCCCTCCTCTGCCTTCAAGGAAGCTATTTGCTCATCTTTCAGCACATTCACACGAAAAGGAACAAAGGCTCAACGTTACCTGGTTCACCACCCAGAGTCAGCTGCACAGGGAGACGCTGTGTCCAGGGGGAGCACACTGAGCCCAAGCCCTCCCCGAGCGGCTCACGCTTCCCCTCCTGGAAGCTTTCTGATTTCTCTCACGCTGACATCCTCGAGCAGCATCGCCCGACCGCTTCGCTGACTGCTGGCGGGATGGGAACAAACTCCTCCTCCTCCTCCAGCTGCAGCCAGCGTGCACCCACCCAGCACCAAGCAACACAAACCTGCGTGCAGCGTTTGGCCTACACGATCTGTATGGATACCCCACATCTCTGCTGAAGTACATTTGTGCTTGCATTTACAAACGCATTTTTTAATCGGCTCACTGATCAAAGCAACTGCATCACAGGAGGCACGTGAGCTTGCAGGAGGGCACCGCGATTTCCCCTCAGCCACCGGGGTCACACCGTGCCATGCAATGTGATTTGGTTTCAGGCGTTTCGCAGCACCTAGAGAAGCACACAGCGCAGAAAAACAGAGGCGCTGCACTGTTTAGAAGAGGAGAGGGCAGGAAAAAGGGTGAGAACGCAAGCGTGCCTCTCTCTGTTATCCCAGGAAGGGAACCAGGAGGTCAGAGCAGGGGGGCACCGAGCTCACCGCCGCAGCTGGCCGAGCCCTGGGCAAGGAGCAGCGCGGGGTGAAGGGGCTGTTTTCTTTTTCTGCCCCAATAACCTAATGAAGTCTGTGAGCACTGCTAGCGGGATAGAAATTTCTTCACGCTACACTGTCTGTTTGGGTTTGATTAATGTAAATCTTCCCAGGGCTGCAGCCGTGCCCCAGGCAGCGCGATGCCTGGCCCTGTGCTAACAAGCAGCCAGGCCACCACAGGCATAGGATTCGAGAAAGCAAGATTTCTGGTTTGGCCTTTGCCATTAAACCACCTAATTCATCTAATTATTTTTTTTTTCCCCAATCTAATCTTTTCCTTCATCTAATTTTTGGTGATTTCATTTGAATTGCCATTCCTAATAAAACCCTGCATCCTTCCCGAATCATGGCGGCTGTTATGAAGATGAATCTGCAGGAAATCACTTAATACACGAGGGTGAGTTACTTTCTTTTGCAGTCCCTCAGTTCTCATCAACAAGAGTTTTTACAGCATGCGCTCCCCATCATTTCTGCGCTGCCCAGTCCACTGCGTGCTGGTACCAAATATAACCTCAAAGCCACAGCTGCACCAAGGCTGCAATTATGCAGCAGACAGGAAGCCAAAGAAATCAGCTCCTGCCCCTATCTGCTCCCTGGTTCTAAGCATGCAATAATTTCCCAGCCTGAGCTTGTATTTTCCATGCTTCTGTCTTTTCTTGTGGCAGGCATTATCATTTTCTAAATAGCAGGAAGCTGTATTTAGTTGGTTCGTGTTCTGCAACGTTTTCCCGGCTCCTCATTTTCTAGGAATTTTGTGAATCAGAAAAGAAAATGTCAGCTCTCAAAAAGAAAATGGTAACTGAAGGAAAAAACACACAACATGGCCAGCTGCTCGGACACTCACTGGCCAGCAGCTATTCCTTTAACAGCCCCAGTGCATGACCCAAAGCACAGAAGAAAACGGCCAGCACGTTTTTTAAGCAAAGGTGAAGTCGCAAAGAGTTAAGGAAGCGAGGGGAGAACAACTGCAAAGCCCAGAGCAGAGCTTCACATCCACTTAGCTCACGCCTGAGCGAGAATCCCGTGCACCGGAGCCACTGCTAAGGCAGGAGAGGGCGTCAAAGCTGAGCTGCTGTGAAAACGTAACCCAGGTTTACCAAAAGGTATGCCCTAATTCACCTCCCTAGCGCTCATCGCTCAGTGAAACACTGATAGAACGGCGTCAGCAGGTGGATGCACCTTCCTCCGCACAACTCCATTTTGCTCCCAGCTCGGCTGCTTCCCACCTCCATCGCTGCTTCCTCCCCACCGGCTGTGCCCCGGCAGTGTGTTGCCAGCGCTGGGCAGTACTACAGCTCTGAGATTTTTGAGCTGCTTTACAGTGTTAAGAGCAAACACGAACAACGTTGCACAGTATTATTTACTACATCCTGACAAAACTCAAAATCCTCTGAGCCAAGTCCTTGCTCTTTCAGATTTGTATGTGTTTAGTTTGAAACCATTTGAGTCAGTGAACAACCAGAGGCACACAACACGAATATACTGCAAGGCCTTTACCTCTCAGGGGCCATTTTCAGTTCCCTTAAACGTAAAAGCTCTTACTAGCATCAACACTTGGGGAAAAAAAAAAAAAAAAATCATTTCTACCATGAAGCAATCTTAAAAGCTTCAGGAATGCATCTTGATGCCTCCTCTAAACTACAGTGAAGTCATAAATACTCTGAAGGAACTGAATGAAATTTCAGAGTGTCAGAAGTATCAAACAAAAAAGGGATTTAAGCACAAACACAGCAACGTTTCTGGTAACTGCTACGAGAATGAACTAACTCTGGAGCCTAACACTGGATTTGTTCATGCCTTGTTCTAAAGGTTTCCTTTCCACTGCAAAAACAACGCAGAGGAGGCTGGTGTAAGGAAACAGGGCCAGTCCCATAGATTGCTCCTTTCCTGGAATACTGAGTTTCTAAAGAACACTGCTTAAAGAAGCACCCAGCAACTTTTCAAGCCTGTTATATCCAGAAGCAAGAAACCACAAACGTGGCATCCATTCGAGACCAAGTCCTTACCCACTCCCAGCGGGGATGGGCACATCAAAAGCTGATTTTTACACCGGACTGTTACCCAGTACGATCAGCCACACGGGCTGGTGACGCACAACTTGCCGCTGGCTGCAGTTTCTGGCTTTGTAATTTTACAATATTAATTTTGATTTATATTTTATCTACAGATTTTGGGAAAAAGCAACACAATGCATTCCTTTCAAGTACAAACCAACGCAGCTGCCAGGAAATGGTGTAAAAACAAGAAAGGTTCAGGAATGGAAGCTTATATCTTGCTTCCTACTCTGATTTCCCAGATTTCCTTCCCTCCATGCTCCCTCAGCCACAGGACACGAGAAGAAAACAATCTGGAAAAAAAATAAATAAATCTTGGACCAAAAAAGCTAGGTCAGAATTTTAAATTTCCCTGGATTTCTACAGTCCTGGGCAACAAAAGGAGAGGAGGGTAAGAAGAGAAGATCTGGAGGAGATGCCACTTTCCACATTATTAAAAAAAAAAAAAAAAAAAAAAAAAAAA
>VXAV01003753.1:276230-291925 GCA_013399715.1 Alectura lathami | reverse complement strand
TTCCCCCTTCGAATCTAGTTTAAAGCCCTCTCAACTAGTTCTGCCAACTCCCGAACAAAAATCCTTTTCCCCCTTTGGGATAGCTTGGCCCCATTTGGCACCGGCAGGCCAGGTGCCAAATAGACTGCCCCGTAAAACATAACTTTAAATTCTTTATTTCAATGAGCAATGCAGAATCAACATATTTTGAGGTTCATATATTCAAATGTAAAACACTTGAGTTATAGTAACTTAGATACATTCCGAAGTTTGAAACAAACCACCTTCACAAGTCTTTGATTATGAGTCACATATAGGAGTGAACATAGGAAAGATGAAGAAGCAACTTACAACATAATATAAACTTTGTACCATCCCATAATAAAAGCCCCTTCTGTATTCTTCTTTGAATTACGAAGTTATTAAAAAAAAAAAAAAAAACACAAAAAACCGCTGTGATTAAGCTAAAGAAACAAACATATTTAATGTACAAAATGTGAAAGGCATACAAACTGGAGTACAGCATATTCACAGTGTGGTCACTCTGTGCAACTTGGAGATGAGACAAATTGCAGAAGCCTACACCACTGATTGAAGAGGAATTGTATGGTGCTTGGGCACCAATTACATACCCTACTGAGATGATATAAAGAGCCTTAATTACAGTAGAGTATTTCGTCAGTTAAAATAGCGTATGCATATCAGAATAAAAATTTGTAAGACACCATTAAAGGTATAAAAGGTTCTATGCAATCTTTCATTTAACATCACATTTTTATGAGTATTGAATGGTAATGTACTAACAATTGCTATAATACATACACATAAAATAAGCAAACTGGATTGTATCTAGTGTTTTACTAAAATATTTTCAAGTGAGGTAAGCTGATAAGCTAAAACCTATATAGAGCTTAAGATCACCTAATCAAACTCAACATCTGCTGTTTTGCAGAATGGTAATTCAGAGAAATTTCCTGCTTTCCGTCTGCAACAGAAATAGTCCACCATATCAGAGGTTTGTAAAGGAGAGGAAGGCCATAGTTTTATGTCACTTGCACCAAATCAATGGTAAATAGCATAAGCATGTGCTTATGAGGAGGTTGAATTTTGTACAAGCAATCAGCTTCATATTTGAGTACACTGAGTACATTGAACAAGTGCATCATGGAAATCTGTGCAGGGTTTTATTTTTATTGAACTTCTTTCAGTATCCTGATGCTAAAACAGAAGTAAGACCTGCCTGCTCTCTTTGATAGTGAAAACAACTGTCAGAGGGTTAAGAAGATCAAAAATAATAATAATAACGTATGATTAATGCCTGTAGGATTCTAAAGCTCATACTGTCACTACCAACATTAAGTTGATATATGGTGTGCACACCCACATAGACAGACAGAGAGAAGATAACAGAGACATATTTCTCAAATCTTTAATTTAATTTCAGGTCTAAGAATAAGATTTCAGATATATATGTTGTCTTGCACAAGGTTACTAGCCCACTGACAAAAGGAGTTTTACTGTAAAAATACAACAATAGAAACGTCAATGTTCTCCAAGAATATACAGCAATTATTGCAACCGTTGAGTTTTTAAAAAACAAACAAACAAAAAAAGGATGAATAGATCAGAAAAGCTTTTCATTCAGAAGATTACTTCAAATGACTTCATCAAATTCAACATGCAGTTCTTAACATGAGCGGTGTAGTTGAAATAGAATCATTATTCAAACCAAAAGCTCCCAAATACTGATGATGATCCCTTTTCATAGAAGCCTTTTCTTTTTTTTTGGGAGGGGTGAGGGAGATTAGGTACTATGGACACTGGCTAGAACACCCGTGGTAAGTCTCAAGTGGTGCTACTTGCCCAGTTATTTACTAAGAGAAGTTTTCGGCACAGTCTCAACACCAAGAGCTCATGGTACACATTGGGGCACAAAATTTCTGTCAGTTCAAACATATGACTTGTGTAATGTCCAAAAGGGATGCATTTTTGTTTTCAACCCTCTGACAGCCCATGTATACACAAACATAGTTGAACATTCAACAATTTTAAAGCAGATGTATGCAAATTAGTGCAAATGAGTGCAGTTTCTGCAGTTTAAGAGTAGCATAAGCCTGTTCTCACTCAGCTTAACCATGTCAAGAAATATCTGCATAAATCACAGACAAAATGGTCTACACTATATGTGTTCAAACAACGTGATTTTAAAAACTTTCCTTAATTTAAAGTAGTGGTACTGTGTGTAAACCCTCACTTTCATAGCCCACAAAGGACATTTCGTCATTATCTGTCTACTGCAGTGCTACAAATCAACTGAACACTCAGCTTGCTTTTAGAAAACCAAAGACTGTTGCAGCAGCTGTATTTAAATAATTCTCATTTTGATCAAATTTAGTAATTACTGGAATTCCATTTAATTAATTAAGTACACTAAGACATGACTTTGGCCTCTTAATGATAAACTTTCCACTGTTGGTCTCCATGGTGAAGAGCCATGCTAGGAGCACCTGAGCTGCTATAAATCCTTCTGTAAGGCTGCTCACCTACACTGGCTGACCCTCTGTACAAAGCACCCAAAGGCCAAAGCCCTCACTAACTGTTATAACAGAAAGATTTCACAAAGTTTCAAAATAAAGTTCTTTATTTCAAAATAGTGTTTGAGAATAGCACATCCAGTTAATATAAAATCCAAACGGCAAGTTACCACCTTTCCAAATGGGCCAGTTTCCATAGCTATATACTGAAACACTGTACAGGTTCACAAGAACTGTTATAAAACACAGTTAAGTTCAGATGTTTAAATTTTATTTAAACTATATTTTCACATTTATCTTCTTCTAATTCTGCTTGTTTTATTTGCACAAGGTGCTTATAAGATTGCCTAGAGAGTGAAAATTACAAAACAGAATTTAATAATATAAATATAGAAAGGAAGTCCTTAAACTACATACCAATATTCTCTGCTACGAAGATACATTTTACAAAAGTGCTAATACATCTATGACAAATAGTAGCAGATTATATCTACATGTCAAATCACACAATGTTTTATTTTTTGAATTGTCTGTCATACTTTGACAGTTCTAATCACTATAAGGGTAAATAAGCACAGTATTTTCACTTCTTAGTATTTCTCAAATGAAGTAGGTAAAGAAATTATGTATTTGTATATAGGTGTTTGTGTGCACCTGTGTAGCAGAGTCAGTACACATATGCTTGTATTTAGAATTTGTATTTTAACAGTACTGGAAATAAATTCTTAACAGTAAATGTATTTATTAGGTTTTCATAATTTCAATTAATCAAAACAACATCTGAGTTCCTGTAAGCAGAAACAAGGCATTGTGTAAACTGTATTAATTTTTACACAGAAAAAAAGAGTCCCTTAACATTTACATTTACATTACTATACTATCCTGTGGTGAAAGTAATTTTTACTAACATCCACTATTCACTAAATCACATTTGCATCACAAAATGCAAATGTGCAGATTTCCAAACACAAAGCTGGAAATGCTCAGGCAGAGACATCCTAGCAGGACAGGAGACAGAAGTCCTTTTCCCCGCCCCCAGAAGCACAGTCAGATGAGAAACAGCCATAATTCACCCCTCTGTGATGAGGACACAAGAAAGGACAGCTAGTGTTGCTACCTAGCCCCAAAGAACATGTCCCCACCACCACTGTGTCAGCCATAGGCCTATGATGGGTGAAGCACTGTCTACACTTTTTCCAAGGTGCATCAAGTCCCAGTGCTCACCGTGATGCCCCCAGTTTCCCCAGAGGCATTATACCTTACAAAGGCAAAATGCCTCCAGGCACTGCCACTCAACCAATGCACCTCTTCCCCCTTCCCAATGTGGTTCAGACTTTTAGGAGTCATAATTGAGCCCCATGGGCCTGATTCTGAGCTCAGGGAATTTATCAATTTAACTATATGATTGCTTATTAGCCTGCCTATTACCATAATATCTTTGTGCTCCCTAACTGGAGCTACACCAATGGAAAATTCTGACATTAATGAAAATGCACTTAGTTAATGCAACATAGATGTGAATCTGGCCCAAAATATGTGTGTGTGTGTGTGTGTGTGTGTGTGTGGAATAAAACCAAACCAAAACAAAATATGAATCAAAAAACAGATAAGACAACCTCTGAGTAAATCTGCATTGCATCAGAATATGCCACGATACTGCAGATGTTAAGGCACCTCCCAGTTCCCTATTATAGTTGAAGATTTAGCTATTTTACCTTCAGTGATAACTTGCAGTAGTAGGCACTACTAGTCAGTGTTCACAGAGAGAAGCTTGGGTTAATATCAGACAATTTGGACTTAGCTTCACATTCCTGTGATGTTTAGTTTGTCACATTTGCATAAACTGAATTCACTACAGTGGAAAGAGACATTTGTGGTCCATTCACTTAACAGAAATAAGGTATTGGCTATTAATGACTCTTTAACAAAGTTTACTGGATCCAACAATCTGCAAATGGGAAATCTGGAGCGTAGACAGGAAAGTTGCACTATGTGAGATCAAGATGTACAGGTGATTTGTGCAGAAAAGTTAATGAGCTACAGATGTGTGGGGAGAAACTAGCAAATGGGAAAGAAAACGGGTACCATTACTCCCTAAATCTGGGAAAGTCGTAAACCTCTTTATGTGTTGGACCAAATTCATTTCACAGTTACAATGACAAAGAAAGACACTTCTCAGAAAACCTTAATGGTATAATAAGGAAAAAAATTGCCAACCAAATCCTAACTGTGTTCTTATCAAATATTTCAGGTCATAGTACTCTTATTTGAAAAGAGTATGCATTTTTAAGATGTCCTTTTTTTTTTTCATAGCTTCTTCTTCAGTAACATTTAAAACATATATGAGAATATTGCATTTGCTTTTTGCATATGGTGACAGAATTCCCTGATCGAGTCAGGTTTAATTTGGTCCCTATATCTTGTTTAAATGGTGCTATCCTTTATGGATATTTCTCACACAATTAAAAAATAAATATTAGATTATGTGATACTGTCTGTAAAACTACAAAAATTGACAGGGGCACTAATATAGAGGTTTAGATTTTTGAGTAAACTTCTGATAATTTCCCTTTTATAGCCAAATTTTGAAGATTTGTTAGTCTATTAGTTTGTTAGTCTGAGGATATATTTCATGTCTACATAAATTTCCAAAGTCTCTTTCTAAAAAGAAGCATTTCAAGTAATATTAGTACTGAAGTAAAATATAAGTTCTCTATTCTGTCTTGACTGATAGCAACAAAATCTTACTATTCTAATAGATGGCAAAACTTACATTTACTTTAGTTTGCCAAATCTTCATGTATCATCAACAATGGAAAAAACAAAGAATCTCTCTCAAACCAAAGACATATTAAAAACAAAAGAAATACTGTCCATGTGAGCTCGGTAGCAAAACCAACAGTAGATTACTGAGGATTTAATTTAGTTTAAAATTATAGAACAAAGTTGCTTTCAACCCAAAGAGACTGAAAAAAAGACATCTTGCTGTTAAGAACTCCTGTAAAGGAATGTTATGTACGGAGGCATTCAAGCGTTTAAACATTAAAGTAGGTAAAGGCAAGTACTTGAGGCTTTGCCCTGTAGTCTCTTCTCCGACCAAAATCTGTCACTAAATTCAAATGGCAACTTTGCCTTCAAATATCGCCTGCAGTATCAGGCCTATAATTCAATTTAAGTAAAATCTTCCATTTGCAAAGCCAAAAGGAAGCTGGAATGCAGCTTGAGTTTCACATACAAAATTATACAATTCATGTTAGAATACAAAAAAAATATTTATATATAGGTAATGAACAGTGCAATACCAGTTGCTTGTGTGAAAATCTTACCTTGTCTTTCTTCAAATGTATTTAAAGAAAAGCTCTCCATTTTTTAAGAGAAAGTAACAGAAAAAGATAAGTATTTCATGATGGGAAGCAGATCCCACAGCATTCCATGCAGATCTCCAAGCAATCTGAAGATTCACAACACGCGTCCATTATGCCACAGTCCATATCACATGGGCAATTACAGTCATCCCCCATCTCGTCCCCACAGCAACAGCAGCAGGCCTCCGATGTGCAGATGCCACAGGATGCTTGTCCCAGAACAATGTTACAGAGGGTGAGAAATTCACAGAACAAGCAAGCCAGGATACAGTGAACGCAGCAATCTGCACAGGTTCCAGTTCAGTAGAACGCCACATATTAAAAAGAGAAAAGGAAAACAACATCACATTAATACGTCATCTTAAATGCAGATATATCACAATGTCAGATAAGCAGCTGAAAGACAGTGATTCAGAGTAGACATAATTTAACACCATAAAGAACATGTTTCCTATCTTCAAGGTCACGTCTACACCCTAACATCTCCAATTCAGTATCAGTTTAGGTGTAGGTTTTCTTTCCCCACATCAATTCATGCAAATCCCAAGTACTAAATGTCCACTTAAATCCATTTCTCTAGCCATTTATTATGTAAAACATTGTTATCTATGATCTTCAATCCTTATGTCTTCCAGCAGGCCCACAGGGGAAGAAAAAAAATCAGCTTATGAAGGAAACTAAAACTACTTTCAGCCTCTCTTCACCTTATAAATCTGTTTTGTTCACTTGATGGTCATGAATTCATGAATAAAAACAAGGCAGTTGCCACAACATTTTTGCTTTCTATATAGTATCATGCACACATTAAAAACATTAATAACATTAATGTTAAACACATTAAACACATTAATAACAGCATGCTACATATATCTTTGTATTTTCAATATATAAAACATTCAGCCAAGATACTTATTTTTCATACATAAATCTGTCAATCCTTTTAACGTATTGCTTTGTTTCAAGGAAGTTCATACCTATACCTGAATGTCAAGATGCATCTCTCGCAAGTACTACTAAATTACACGAGGTAATTGAGGGAGTATCCCACAAATTGTCAGCAAAAAAATCTGGCACTCAAAGGATAAATTTGTAGAATAACTTCAAACAATTGATACATCAATGAGAGGTGACATAAAAACACAAACACTAGAATTAAACATGCAGCAATAAATATGAAACTGCAGGAGTTAGAGATATATTTGCTTGTTTTCACTGACACAGAATCATAGAATGGTTTGGATTGGAAGGGACCTTAAAGACCATCTAATTCCTGCTCCCTGCCATGGGCAGGGACACCTCCCACTAGACCAGGCTGCTCAGAGCCCGATCCAGCCTGGCCTTGAACACTTCCAGGGATGGACGTCCACAGCTTCTGTGTGTGTTGATAACAGCCTCTTACAGTGCCTCACCACCTTCACTGTGAAGATTTTCTTCCTAATGTCTAATCTAAATCTTTCTCCATTTAGTTTTAAGCTGTTACCCCTTGTCTTATCACAACACTCCCTGATAAAGGGCCCCTCCCCTTCTTTCCTATAGGCAGTAAGTACAGGAAGGCTGCCATACAGTCTTCCCAGAGCCTTCTCTTCTCCAGGCTGAATACTCCAAACTTTCTCAGTCTGTCTTCTTAGGAGATGTGCTGCAGCCCTTGTGGGCCTCCTCTGGACCCATTCCAACAGGTTCATGTCTTTCTTGTGCTTGTGGCCCCAGACTTGGATGCAGTACTCCAGGTTGGGTCTCACAAGAGCAGAGCAGAGAGGCAAAATCACCTCCTTCAACCTACTGGTCACGCTTCTTTTGATGCAGCTCAGGATACAGCTGGATTTCCGGGCTGCAAGCACACATTGCTGGTTCATATAAAGCTTTTCATATATCAACACCCCTATGCCCTTCTTCACAGAGCTGTTCTCAATCCACCCATTGCTTAGCCTCTATCTGTGCTTGGGACTGCACCAATCCAGGTGCAGGACCTTGTACTTGGCTGTGCTGAACTTCATGAGGCTGGTATGGGCCCACCTCTCAACCCTGTCCAGGTCGCTCTGGATGGCATCCCTTCCCTCTGGCATGTCAATGGCACCACACAGCTTGGTGTCATCCACAAACCTGCTGAGGGCACACTCAATACCACTGTCCAAGTCACCAAGGATGTTAAATAGTGCCAGTCCCAAAACTGATCCCTGAGGCACACCACTCATCACTGGTGTCCACTTGAATTTCAAGCTGTTGACCACAATACTCTGAGTGTGCCCATCCATCCAACAGTATGCGTATAATGTCCTCCCATAGTAAGCATATAGTATCTATGAATCATATTTAATTTGTAAGAGGCAGTGAACAGCCAGTCCAGATAGAAAATGAAAACTTAAATATGCACAAAATGTTCAGGTTGGAGAATATTGTCCTCTACTAGACTCGGCTTGCAAGCCTTTAACTCCTTTCACCACAAATAGCTGAAGATTGGGAAGGTGTTCTGGGTAAAATATCCTTGACCATCTCATTGTTTCCCTGTCCCTATAGTTCATCACAGCTATCTGCTATGAGAGACCATCAGCAAAGACAGGATATTGAGTTAATATGGTCTGGCCAAGTACAGAATCTTCTTAAAATTCATCACTTGGAGGCTGTAATTGTAATGGAAAGCTTGAAATTACTTTCAACAGTAACACCAAGACTCCAAAACATATTTATAGTATCAAAAATGATCGAGTAACCCTGGCAAGTATCTTGATCGATTCAGAGTATCTCTAACATTGCAGAAACTTTAACTGCAGGATAGCGTGGAGCTGACTTTACACTAACAAGCACAAATACTCACAGCAATGCAGCTCACAGTTCAACATCATTTGGAAAATCTTTCCCAAGAATAAAAGCAACTACCTGAATTCTTAGCCCACACTACCACCACAGTGCTGCAGAAGGATTTCTTCTAGTTACTACAGTAGTTATATCCAAACCTAGCTTGGAAATGCCTGTGCTGCAATGCTGTCACAGTCACAATATACATAATGAACACGCACACCCAAAAGAAAAAATCAAAACAGAAAGAAAAGCAAGAAGAAAGAATCTCATCAAAAAATACCTGTTACCATGCAGGAAGCAAGGGAGGAAAACACGGGTAGGATTGAGCTATTTTTAAATAAAGTTGTTGCCTGTATTAAAAGACTGCTTTTTTCAAGCAAATGCTGTCACTAACTAAATGACCTTCACAGAAAACCCAGAAGATATGTGAAATAAAGCTGGGGAGTATCAGTTCACTGAAGAGGACCAAAGCCATATCAATAGCGATTAATTAGCTGGTTGTCATGGAGATGGTGTTAAATTTGTTCAGGTACAATCTCCTTTCAGATTTTCTTTTAATATGAAGGAGAAAGATAAAGAAGCCAACAGTTGTATCTGAGAAGCCTTTATATTTTAAGAACTGAGATTTTCACTGTTTTGCATCTTTAGAACACAGCTGCAAGAACATAATACCATAACAAATTTTGTTCTACAAATATCCTTTTAAATAAAACACTTCAGTAAAACTTTCTGAGTATCAGTATTGAAAATAGGATGCTCAAACAAATCTTGCCTGTTTCACAGAGGGTTATGTAAAACTGTAGGTTTAGAAATAACATTCACATAAATTATAACATACACATTTATTAATTGGCAAGAGACGTTCATAAGTTAAACCAAATGGGACTAACTCACAATGCACTTTCTGGACCCCAAAAAACTTTTCACTGAAATATAAAAAACCTTTACACTAAGTCAATACTTACAAGGACAGGCCATGTTGATTTAAACAGCGATAGCTCCAAGATAACAGGTACCAAATGGGGCCCAAGATAACAGAAGGAAATAACAATGTTTTGCCTTCAGTGCTATGATGCAAACTCTATAAGGGTCTTTCTTTCCTTCTCTTTATTGGCTGAAAACAGTGGAAGAGTATTTTCCTACTGTTTGATTTCCTTGTGCCTGGATTGTAAAACTCATTTTCTATTCAGAAAATCTTTACCTGACAATTTTACTTTACCTAAACAAAAACTTAACATAAAGTTAAGATACCCATTATTGGTCTTCTTTCTTTCAATGACTCATTTGTACAATGAACATAAACTCTGATCTATATTTCAAGGACAAAGATGAAATAATCATGCTTTTATGTTCTTCATGTTACTGGCTTTTAATAGCTATCTAAGTAGCAATTATACAGCACATGACAAAGCATGCTGATACCTAGCCTTAACTAACCAGCTAAATTCAGAATCATCACTCTATACATCTGCAATACCTTTTTTTTTCTGGATAGAGAATTTCTTCCATGTATGACACCTACTTCTTAGCTTCTCATCTACTGATGTAATTATTAGTAAGATGAAAAGATACAGTGGTTTCTGTAATACCTTAAGGTCTCATAACATGCCTACATACTACACAAAACTCACACATTCTTCTCTAGTATCCATACTCATACTCCAAACTCGGTTCCAAAGAAAATTCCATATGGTTAAAAACACTTTGGTTGCTGTAGCAGCATGCCATGGTCAGAGAAACACAGCCATGAAGAAGATGCTACATAAAACCAACTCCCAAGAGATAATCAGGTTTATCTACACTGGAGATCACTAAAATAGATTTTGCTGCTTGCACTCCCTGATAATTCTTCCCTGGTTCCAAGACCATCTATTTTAACATGTTAAGAATGTACTTAACTTCTACTCTTTCACCTTACTACAACAAAATCCTAATAGCTTTTGCAGATGAGTGAGATATGGAACATTTTAACTGGAATTAAGCTTCATTTATATAGTTGGGGAAAAAAAAGTAAAAATTTAATTTGATGATCTTAAGGCATGGTAACACATTTCCCAGAAACTTTGAGCATATTTTAGTATTTTCTACTAAAGAAATGATATAGCAATATTAGTTGTGATGCAATACCTGTTACCTATGTTATGTAAGAAAGGCTAATTTAAAATAATTTTTTTATCAAAGTTTTTTTTTTTTTCTCGTTCTTCTTTCCCCATTTGATTTAGTGTGTTAAACACTGTACAGAGGTGTAATTTGTACTTAAAGGGAAAAAAAAAGTATGTCTAGCCTTGCTTTTTCATCAAATACATTTATGACATCAAAACACTACCACAATTGCTGACTAACACTCAAGCTCCAAAGGCATAAATTATGGCTCCTGAATGGCATAAATTATGATAGGCTTGGTCTGTTGGCAGTGAGAGTATATTAGGCCAACCAGCAGTTAGGGGAAAAAGCAGATCCACTTTCAGACACACAAGTTTATCCATAGTTATCCTTTCATTTTGCCTCAGACAAAAGTTAGACCCAAATTAAAAGGGTCATTCCATGCAGCATTTTTAAATACAGATGTAAGTAAAGCTATTTCCTTAGTTCTTTGGCACATCCCCAAAAGTGACAGATTTGTTAGGGAACTTCACAAAAACTCTTAAACAATGCCAAGACAAACAGAAGTTCAACAAACTCATCCAAGCTTTTGTTGCTTAGATCGTAGATGCAATTCCAGCTACTTTCTGCTGATGTAACCAGAGTGTGTACATAACAAATAATATCTACTTTAAATATGAGTTATAGATGTTATCTCAGACAATATCCAGACTAGCAGCTTAAAATCTTTCCACGAGTCAGCAGTGTGCCCGTTGCCAAGAAGGCCAACGGTATCCTGGCATGCATTAAAAAGAGCGTGGCCAGCAGGCCGAGGGAGGTGATCCTCTCCCTCTACTCTGCCACAATGAGGCCACATCAGGAGTACTGTGTCCAGTAATGGGCTCTCCAGTTCAAGAAAGAGAAGTACTGAAGTCCAGTGGAGGGCTACAAAGATGGTAGGGGCATGGAGCATCTCCCTTATGAGTAAAGGCTGAGAGACCTGGGGCTGTTTAGCCTGGAGAAGGCTGAGACAGGATTTTATCACACTTATAAATTTGTAAAGGGCAGGTGTCAAGAGAATGGGGCCAGAGTCTTTTCAGTGGTGCCCAGTGACAGGACAAAGGGCAACAAGCACAAACCGGATCACAGGAAGTTCCATCTGCTCATGAGAAGGAACTTTGAGGGTGACAGAGCCCTAGAACAAGCTGCCCAGAGAGGCTGTGGAGTCTCCTTCTCTGGAGATACTCAAATCTGCCTGGATGCTTCCCCGCGCAACCTGCTGCAGGGAACCTGCTTTAGCAGGGGGGCTGAACTAGATGATCTCCTGAGGTCCCTTCCAATCCCTATGATTCTGTGAAAATTGTTTATCCACTGATACTTGAAGCCCAGGGAGCCCCACATTATATCTTACCCTAGTCATAACAGATATGCTCAGTTGGGGAAAAGAAACAATATTAACAATGAAACAAGTTTTATTTTTGTCAGTGCATGTCTTCAAACATTTGCACATTCACACCACTTTTCATTTCTAAAATATTCGCATACACACATTGCTCTGATACACAATTTCTTTTAAACACTGAAATATACTTTTTAAATTTCAACTTCCTTTTTATCCCCTTTATTTTTATGAAAATGTGCGGCTCTAGTTAAGAAACAGATTTTAAGAGAACTATCATCTAAACTGTAAGAGACCTGCAGAAGTGAAACCGAAAAATGTGTACAGAGAAACACACAGGCAGGCTGATCTGTGCAGCTTTTGTAAGGTTTGACACTAACCTCTCACAGACTGACCCAATAAGCTTTCATTCCAAGCAGGCAGGTCACATATGATAAAAGGTTTCCCTGTCTGTAATGGTAAATAAGCTCACTTACAGAACTGTGACCTTGGTCAGCTTTTTACTAACTATATCCACCGAGTTCAGACAGCTCAAAACAAATCTCCAGGCACTCCGCTGTCTCACAGCAAGAATCAAAAAAGGGCAAAGCCACAATCAAAGTGCTCGTTGAGGTCCTCAGCAGGGGATCGCACCAGGCCCCTGCAACGCCTGGA
Organism: Alectura lathami; assembly: GCA_013399715.1. Taxonomy (NCBI): domain Eukaryota; kingdom Metazoa; phylum Chordata; class Aves; order Galliformes; family Megapodiidae; genus Alectura; species Alectura lathami. The sequence goes on along the minus strand of VXAV01003753.1, from coordinate 279,116 downwards.
ACAGAAGCCCCAGCAGGCGCTGTAGGCTTCCTGCTGCCAGCACAGGCAGGGATAACACATGGCAACAGATAACAGGCCTGCCCAGAGCAGCACAGCACTTGGCTACCAAGAGGAGGTGAGCCATAGAGAAATACCCCCAGCCCAGGTTTCTAGAAGATACGTGCTACCCAGATGTGGGATGTGAGCTTACAGAGCGGCTGTATGCGTGCAAACACAACACTGTATCTGTAAATGTATGCAGCTTCTACACAGCTTCTGCTACCCCTTTGAGAAAATTCACTACGTCCAGTAAAATTCTGAAATAAAAATAACAAATCAAGACAGAATAAACTGACATGTCATGACGAACGTAGCTATCAGCAGATAACAGAGCTACATTTATTTAGATGAGGGACAACAAAGTTACAGATTATGAGAGGTGATCTTTCAGCATTTTAAAATAGCAAATGATCATCTCTCTTGATCAAGAAGATTAAAATATTGCCTGAATGGGGAAATTACACTGCAAAACAAATGGAAACTTTCATCAAATCTTATATTCTAAACTCTTAATATAGACAAAACCTCAGAAGAAAAAAGATCCAACTTTAAAACATACAGAAATACTTTGAAACATGGCAATTTACAACACCTAAGGCTTCCTTCAAATCTGCAGCTTTCACTCCCACTGCTCATCATGGCAAATACTGAGCCTAGTTAGATGCCAGCTGGACTGTGACCTTATAAAATAGATGCTGTGGAAAGACCTTTCTTCATTACAGGCTCTGTGTTCCACTTGCTCTTTCAACACAATGTGTAAATCACCTGCCAAGATTTCTATGCAAACAAAAATATAACCCCTGATTAAAACACACCACTTTTCAAAATATAATCTTAAAAATTACAGTTTCAACCATGTGACTTTATTTGCCCGGTAGAAGTACTAAAGTACTTCTCGCTCAGCCAGAACTGCAGTTTAAATCAAGTTCCAAAAGATAACATCACAAATTTTGGCAAAAGTAAAGAGGTTTGCAGGATATTAATTAAGTGGCTGCCTAAAGGCTGATGGAATGGATTTCAGAAGTGTGTATAAGAATGAGAGAGAGAGAGAGAAAGGAAAAGAGAAAGAGAGGAAGGAAGGAAGAGGGACTTTAGTGGCCAGTAGATATTTCTGCAATGTTAGGCTATTCGTGATATAATACACACTCATACCAAATTTCAGTAAATGATACCAATTCAGAGACAGAACAGTATATAAAGGAAAACTACTGCACTTTAGAGAGAAAAAAGTCTTATTCAAAATCATATATCCCAAAGGAAAGCTGACACAAAACTATGTCAGTTTATATAAAGTTATATAAACCAAAATAAGATCCACTACTTCAAATAGAGACTAACTACTTTTGTTATGCTGCTAAGAGAACTACTCACTACTTTCCATATATATGCACATATTGGTTCTTAAGACCCCAGCTGAACACAAAGTCTATTTGTTGGACTTGCTTTGTCTTCAGTTAAGACATCAAGTATCACTTTGGATACTCTAACAAATTAATGTAGACAGCAGCATGAGTGAAATAGCGCCCATCACTTCCATGCTTGGATTCAACATCTAGCATAGATGATGAAGTTGCTCTATACTAAAAAGAAGAAAAAAGTTGCATTCAAATGCACCATGAAATGCTGAATTTTAAACGTGATTTTAAGAAAAAACACATGTTGGGTGAGATTGTTCACTCCACCTCTAATACAGGATACACAGCACACACAGTCCAGAAGACTTTATCTATCTCCCTCCTGCATCTAGTCTTATCACACTTCCTATAACCTATCTTTACAAAAAACATTTGGAAAGAAGATGCCTTCTCCTGCCTGTCTGGTTTAGACAGCCTGGGAAGGAATAAAGTAAAGATCTACTGCACACAAAGGAGTAGGCTCACAATCCACTCATTCTAGTTTAACAAGCTACCCTTACCAGATGAACACAGTCGTGTATGGTCTCAACCCTGAATATGTGAAGCGTCACCCTAAACTCAAGACTATGACAAGTTGTCAGAGTTGCGGCAACTACCCTAACAAATGAGGTGACTTGTGAGGTCACAGCAACTTGACTGCAAGTGAGAGTTCCAGTTCAAAACCAGTATTCCCTCTCTCCATCATTCACTTATTTACTTTTTATAAACAATTGATTGATTTAAAAAAAAAAAAAAAAAAAAAAAAAAAAGCGTATCATCAAGCTTCATAAGTTTTTGGTAGTTTGATTTGTATTTTACAAAATAATTAGCCAACTTCATTTTACCCCTCCTTTCCACCTGTTCCATTAATTAAATTCTCCTTCCATCCCTCCTGCTGTCCAGCTTCTTTTTCCCATTCCTTGTCCAGTCCTGAGTACCTCATTGGTATTTACCTGCCACAATTCTGATACATGTGTATGTTTTCAGTTACTTCTCTCTTCATTTCCTAAAACTTAGATTTACTATTCTTCTTCTTCACTACCGTCTCCTTTGACTTCCCTCCCCCTCTAAGTTGCTTCGGACAGGTACTGCTTTTTTCTCCACTTATGTGTAGGTCAACAAAAGCTTCCAAATGCAGCAGCTAGACTGCCTTCCTTTTACACATTTTCAATTGCTTTTTCAGTTTTCCAAGGTTTCTCTGTGCTACACAGAATAGGTGCAAGGGTGACAATTCACTTCGCCAGTGGTCTACAGACAACAGTTTTGGAAGAACTGTGGCACCTCTCACACAAATCATTTTAAATATTGTTATTATTTGTTTAAATTGAAAACAAACAAACAAACAAAAGAACAAACAAACAAAAAACCCTCTTATTCCCAGCATGCAGTGAAACCTATCCGCTCCCTTTGAAAAATCTTTAGAACTGAAAGGTGTTTAAAAAAAGGTGGTTTT
>VXAV01003753.1:233913-246412 GCA_013399715.1 Alectura lathami | reverse complement strand
TTTTTGCCAAAGTGCATGTGCCTCTGGTATATAAAAGTTACAGAAATTCCACAGAAGTTTGTTTTCCGCTATTTATAATACAACTTATGACTAAAAACAAATGTTGCTGAAACGTCAATGCTGATTAGTACAGAAAAGTTATTATAACACAATTTCCTATTTTTCATTAAAAAAAAATAGGCTTTGTGGATTAATGAATATAGTCAATAGCCTATGATGAAAGGAAAATATACTTTATCTCTCCAAGCATATATAAGATGAAGGGAAGTTTCCATGGTAAGATGTTTTTGAGAAATTCTTGAGCTTATTTTACAAGACAGCAGATCTTTTTGTTTTGCAGTTAACACATGCAGACTTGTAATTTCTCAACCCAAGGTGAGCTACAGCTTTCATTTTTACTGTTGTTAATGTTTTAAGGGCTTTTTAATGGCATTCAAGAAAACATTTCCGAATCTGGAATTACATTGTCAACTATTCATGGTTATAGATTATTATCTTATATCACTTATGCAAGAGATGTGTAAAACACTAAATACTGTCAGTATAAGACGTAATATTTACTGTAAAACTAGAGTAAATGTGCAACTGTTGAAAAGCCTGTTAGCTCTCTCTCTTTTTTTTCAAACTAGAACATGTTTATAAACTACTTATCACAATGTAAGGATTTCATGTCCTCCAGTGCAGCAATCGTTCCGGTCCTGAGACACAGAAAAATCGCTTATTGCTACGGCGACATATTAAAGGTTAGTTTCTTTATGTAACCAACAGCAGTTTGATTTTAAATCCTAACTTTCTGCCTTTGTTATCCACCCTATTAAACTGAACCAGTGAACATCACTCAAAGTAATATATGCCATATTGTATGTATAGTAGCATGTGCCTTCAAGCACTGCTGCTCCTCTTCTATTAATTTCCACCTCAGAAATATCTGACCCAGCTACCTACATGTTCCTTATCTCTCAGTGCTCCCTCACATCACCGTTTCCTCAACACTTTGCCAATATTTCCTCAAGCCCATCCTGAGATGAATGGTTTCACTGCGGTTGGTATAAATCAGTGATTCGGTGATTGGAATTAGCTTCAATGAATTTTGCATCTTGTCCTGTATGCCATAATCTCATCAAGATCCTCATCCTGCCTAAAACCAAATACAAACAAAAACACAGGTTTTCTTCAAGCCTTTTGACAGATTTTAGTCACAAATTATTTACCCCAGATATCTATCAGACACCAACATGAAGTATGACAATTTTGTCTGTGCAGTTGGGCATTAGGTGCAAATGTATCTCCAAGTGTTTGAAAAGTGCCCTGAAATAGGCTGATCGAAAATAAGTAGTGTCCTGGAGAGAGCTAGTGTAAAAGAACTGCAAGCACTGTGCAATCTGCTTTTCATACAGAGTAACCTTAAAGGAGCTATTTTAAGAGATTTTGCTCTTAAACAACTTTACTGCAGTAAGAACACAAAGATTACAACAATATCTGCCCTGCAGTGGCAGTACAAAACTGGAGAGTTGCTGTAGACAATTTTCTTGTATAGGATACAACTTTGCAGAGCCCTACTATTCGACATAGTAAACAACAAACGACTGTAAGGAAAGATTAGCTTTAATATTTACAGGGCCTTTGGTGTTCTAGATTACATTTTTATCTACAAAATTTGAATTTGAAGGAGCGTAGAATGCAATCAAATCATCATTATTCACAGGAACTTAGTTTTCATTCCTCTGCTTGTTTTCTGTTCAGTATATATATAAATAATTTTTCTTTACAGATTGCATGTGCATTTTCCATGTTTACTTTTATTGTTCCAGCTGGATATGATGAACAGCCAGTCAAAACCATGTAAACAACGTTACCAGTTAACCAGAAAGAAATAAGAGGTACTATTAAGAAGCAAAGAAAAATAATGTTGCAGTTGGATACCAATTTTGTTAGGATGTTTTCAGCAATTAACATGAATTGAGGGTCTGATTTATTGAATTCATAAAAAATCTTTCCCATGAATGTTCATAACAAAAACTTAAAATTTGTACCACTGATATTAAGCATTTATTTCATATTTTACTTTCCACTTTCTAATCACCTGCCAGAAAAACTGGCAGATGTTGCTATAGGGGCGTGGTGGGTTGACCCTGGCCAGAGCTAAGAACCACACAGCCACTCCTTCCCTCCCCGGCAGGGTAGAGGGGGGAGACTAGAAAGAGCAAAAATGAGGAAAATTATGTGTCGAATATACTGTTAGTAAGTGAAGAAAAGAAGAAGAAAAAGAAACCAGAAATAAATAAGCAACACAAAGGCAACTGCTAACCATCTCCCACAAGCAGAATGACGCTCAGCCAGCCTCCAAGCAATGGATACCTCCCTAGAAAACCTCCCCTCGGTTTCTGTTGCCAGGCACAAGGATGTATGGAATGGTCAAGTCAGTTCAGTTGTGCCGGCTGTGTCCCCCCGCAGCCTCTTGGCCACCTCTAGCCTTCTCATGGAGGGGACCGAGTGACATGCTGTGCTAGCATCATTCAGCAATAGCTGCACCACCAGTGTGTTATCAGTACTGTTTTAGTTGCAAATCCAAAATACAGCACCACAGAGGCTGCTATGAAGAAACCTAACTCCATTCCAGCCAGACTTAGTATAATGGGGCTTTAGAAATAGTGTATTTTAAGTTGTGTGTATTTCTTTTTATTTTTTTCTATTCACACTACTAAAAACTTGACACAGCAGAACACTGAAAATAAACTAACACTGGTGTCTTGATTAATTACTTCTTATTTTTCTTGAATGTGCACCAGGAATTTTTTAATGATTCCCTTAAAATAAACAGCTGATGGTGATTGTTGCATCTCTTCTGTTTTTTTTTTTTTTCCCCTCTAGAAGTATAACTATAACATATCAACAACAACTGATCACACACGAAAACAGCCTAAAGAACACTCCTGGGTCTGTATTTTGTTGATGGCATTATTTTTTGTTTAGGTGCATAAAAATAGTTATGCGTATTTTATGAAAGGTAATGCATTCATGAGACCAATAAAAATCCACACAAAGAACTTCATCTTCTCTGACATGCCATTGTTGTGGCAGAAGAAGGTTAATAAAACCTGTAGCAACTACAAGTACTAATGGCAGGATATGGCCATAGACAGGCATGTCATTTTTCCACTGTATTTTCAAATAAATTTGTAACACTTCTCTGCTTTAATGAAGTTTTGCCTTAAGAAATTTCACGTGATATTTCTTTGCTATGTTAGCTGCTTCTTCCTCTAGTGCTCTCTTCCACTCTCCAGTGACTAACCTCCAAAACTGACAGCCAAGAAGAAAAACAAATGCTCTTCCTAGGAGTTCAAATAACAGAAGGAAAAGAATCATTATGTTCTGAGTCTGACTGTGTTGAGAAATCTAATCTCTCTTCAAAACCAGTGCAAGTTACTCTAGGTCATGTCACAAAAGCAACAGTCTTCTTACCCAGGTACTTGGCACTATTCATGTGTTCAGCCCCCAGACAGCAACCTGGATAGCTATGTACCTCCTCTAAACAAGTGGCAGTCCCTGCCCGGGCTGATGAGCTTCTAGCCAACTGCCCTGTGGGTTTGGAAGCCACAAAAATCACCCTGTGATTTATTCTGAAGGTAAGCAGAGACACAAACTCTACTTGTGCAGGCAGTAATACAAGCTTAAGGTTTAAATAAGGAAGAGATACAACATGTAGGCAAAGATTAGTATTGGGACGGTTTATAATCTACATCATATCTACATTACAGACAAGTGTTAAGTTAAAAATTAAAAACTTTATTCAAAGTGACTTTTATGAAACAAGTGAACAAAGTAAACTACTTTTTAGTTATTTGGAATTATTAGTTTAAAGTATATATAAATCAGTTTTATACTACATTAATTCACTGCACCGCCATCTTTTTATATTTATTTTTAAAATGACGCAGCAATAGATATATTTCATGGCATAAATCCTTGTTTTCACAGTTGTAAACTCCTGTAATTTTGATTGTTAACTCCTGTTTTGGCTTAATTAATATGCAAAACTGACAGAAAATACAGAAAAGACAGGTAGAGGATGTGCATTTAGAGGATACACCCCAGAGAACTCAAGTCTTTGACAAACAACCAGCTTTTCTTCTTCAAGTGATTGTCCATTTGTACATTCACACTCTAGCTGTTCCCACCTGCCCTACTTTCTCTCTTGAGTTTATGCATACATGGGTCCCAATGTGTTCAGATGTGGCTATGGCAAGACCAAGATATCAAACATGAAGCCATACCTTAATGCATCAGGAACTACATAATATCCAGCCCCTCAACATGCAAAAAAAATGAAAAAAAGTTCCCATACTGCGTAGGCTGGGCATCCTCATACTGTCATGGGCAGGTGATTTCTATTCATTAGATGACACATAAGACTCTAAACTGAATGAGCCATCTCTTCCAAAAATGTGAATGACAAAAGTGCTAGCCCAGCAACACAACAGACTGGACTTGAGAAACAGGTTCAGCGTTTGCATATTGACAGAGGGACAATGTAGGCATAAAAAGAGTTGATAATCCTGCCACTGTGACAATGACAGGCTTTGTTGCTACGATATTCATCTTCTGTTCACTAACAATTTGGTGGGCAGCGTCAAGTAAAGCAAAAGCAACTGTTGGGAAAGCCTTCTGGAAACCTGAGTGCATCATTCTCAACATGAAGACAGGAACAAGCAGAATGGACTGGCACAGTCCATGAAAAATACAGACACAGGAACAGCTCAACACCTTCACCAGTTAAGGGCAGAGGAACAATGAAAGCATGGGACAAAGCTTGCTTATGCACCTAAACATTACCCTACTGGGATGTAAACACGAATCCTCCAAAGGCCTGAGTTATTTCTGAATAATCAGATGCAGATTTAACCATACATGGTGTGAAGTTCATAAACCATCCCAAATGGAATTTTGTCTTTCAAAGCAAAGAGGAATTATCAAATCGAAAAAAAATAAAATAAAAATAAAAAGAAGAAAAAAGGCAGTCTATCAGGAAAATAAAGAAGTTAGAGAATGTTTCCAAAAGGAAAGATAACAAAACCTTTATCTGTCTGCAGCCTACAGCAGTTGAGAGCGATTGAAGAGCATGCAGCAACCACTCTGTTTTTAACACTTCCTTTCTTCGTTAGTACCCTACTTGGCAAGAAACCATTGCGGATATTATTCCCTACCTTTCACAACAGTAACACAATGCAACGCTGACAGTACCAGATTGCACAATGCAACTATTAGCAACATCAGGCACTAGCTACTAAAACTGTTACGCATTTCACACAGCAAGTTCAACTGTGCTATTCGCATAACAGAAAGTCTACTCCAGTTCATGATTTGCCTGAAATCAACTCATTTCATTAATGACTGGTTCTGCAACCTAAGTGTAGCATTGATATAGATAATACACAAATTTATCAAGTTTGAAATCCTCCAGTGGAACTGGAAGCCTCTGTTTAGATACTTGATTTTTTAAAACTAAAGTAACTGATTTTGTTTTATTTCATTATCGTGACTTTCACTTAAATGTCTCACTGCAACTTTTGGTGGACTCAAACACCATTGAAGAATCAATCACTTAAATTAGAGCAATTCAACTGAACTTCTTGGAAAGCTCTTACACAGAACCTTCCTGGTACAAACTATGGAACAGTTATGGACACCCTGCAAGTTTGGCAGCCTTTGCCAAAGTTCAGTCATGATAAAATGAAAACAAATATCAACATCCAAATGGGTACTCTGCACTGCCATAAACACAAAAAGTTCAAATACATAAGTGAGAACTTCTTTTCACAAAAAAAAATCATACTGTCATGTGGTCCGTTACAAATTTATGACATCCATCCAACAAAGTTTCACATGTACAAAACTTAATTTCATGTAAGTGCTGAGCACCACCGAGCTCAGTGGCTATGTCTGCATTGTCAAACAGCACAGGCCAGTAAAAGTGGACCTGCACAGTCGAAGGATTGATTTAAAGGACACTTATTCTGTATTATCCATGTTTGAGGGGCTTTTTACTTCAGACTAGCTCTCTAGTCTCAAGACTGATGGCTCATTTCTTGGCTGGAGCGCATTAGGCACATTCCTGCAGTGCATCTTCCAGATTATTTAGTTCAAAAGGAATCCAGTCCAGGTCACTGCCCAAGGTCACTCCAGAAAGCAAACCAAAGCAGGGGTGAACAGGAGGTTCAGTTCAGAATAGCACTGCTGATCCAAATGAAAATACCAGCACGAACACACTCATTCCTAGATAAGTACGAAAACAAAGAAGTGTTTAAAGCCAAGAGAAGTCTAACTTCTGAAGGTCTGAAATGGAATTTTAGAAGAATGATTGTGATATGAAACTAGCCTATGAGATGGAACAAAACTATTTCAAATTTGATGCAAGACATTTACAGTCAACTCTGTGAAGTACAAGTCTGTCACACCCATGTAGCCATGAATCACTTTACTGGAACTGCATGTACATGAAACTGAAAGGAGAAGTCTATTATTATGACTAGCTATAACTGAAGTTAGACACTTCTGAAAGTTTTAGGTATTTTAGTCAGTAACATTTATTAAATGTTTTAGTGCTGACAGAAATCTATTAAAAAATTAACATAGATTCACTAAACTTTTGTCAGATTGTTAGGGGAAACACAAAGAGAGCAAGTACTTGGTAAGTCTGAGCAACTTGAGTGTATTGCCTAACTGTTAAAATAAAAATCCGCTACTCATAACACTGGGGCATTGCTAGTTGAGTGCAAAGATCATGGTGATAGTAATAGCTGTTGCTTCAAGAATTTCCAGACATTCCCGCAGTGAGTCCTGTCACCTCAATCTCATCTACTGCTGTAGTGCTCCTGGTCATGAAAACAGTTAAGGACACAGAACACTAAGGGGTTTGAATCAGATCACTGCAGAATAGCACATGCGTTTTGTGTCTGTCGGGTCCAAACAGAGATTCTGAATGAACTAATGTTGCTGTATATGGTCTCTTTAGACTTCAAGTCAGAACAGCATCTCCATCCTGTGAGGGTGGTGAGACACTGGCACAGGTTGCCCAGAGAGGCTGTGGATGCCCCCTCCCTGGAAGTGTTCAAGGCCAGGCTGGATGGGGCTCTGAGCAACCTGGTCTAGTGGGAGGTGTCCCTGCCCATGGCAGGGGGGTTGGAACTAGATGATTTTTAAGGTCCCTTCCAACCCAAACCAGTCCATGATTCTATGATCCAGCTACAGTGACATTATTTGCAGAGGAGAGTGTGGTCACTTAGCAAATCTGACCCTTCATATTTCTACTAGACTTGGCCATATACCCCACACCACCCAAAAAAGAAGTTCAGCGGATTTCCATCATCTAAATAGTTCTTTGAAATCTCTAATAGTTGAAGTGCAATGATCAGTTTTTTCTTCTGTTTTTTTATATTCTTTGTAGATTGAGAAAGTTCAATATTATTCACTTGTTACTGTATTCACTGAGTTAACAATGAGCAAAGGTAAAAGTACTCCAAATACTTTATAGATCACAGGTCTACATTTTCATAGAATCATAGAATCACAGAATCACAGAATCATAGAACGGCTTGGGTTAGAAGGGACCTCAGAGATCATCTAGTTCCAACCCCCCCCTGCCGTGGACAGGGCTGCCAACCACTAGCTCACTAGATCAAACTGCCCAGGAACCCATCCAGCCTGGCCTTGAACACAGCCAGGGATGGGGCAGCCACAACTTCTCTGGGCAGCCTGTGCCAGCACCTCACCACTCTCTCAGGGAAGAATTTCTTCCTGATGTCTAACCTAAACCTCCCCTCTTTCAGCTTTAGCCCATTCCCACTTGTCCTACCATTATCCACTCATTCAAAGAGTCGGTCCCCCTCCTGCCTGTAAGCTCCTTTCAAGTATTGGAAGGCTGCAATGAGGTCTCCCCGGAGCCTTCTCTTTTCCAAGCTAAACAATCCCCACTCCCTCAACCTTTCCTCACAGGAGAGGTGCTCCAGCCCTCTGATCATTTTGGTGGCCCTCCTCTGGACCCGCTCCAACAGCTCCACATCCCCTCTGTACTGGGGGCCCCAGGCCTGGACACAGTACTCCAGGTGAGGCCTTACAAGGGCAGAGTAGAGGGGGACGATCACCTCCCTCTCCCTGCTGGCCACCCCTCTCTTGATGCAGCCCAGGATGCCATTGGCCTTCCTGGCTGCAAGAGCGCACTGCCGGCTCATGGCCAGCTTTTCGTCAATCACAACGCCCAAGTCCTTCTCCGCAGGGCTGCTCTCAAGGAGTTCTTCTCCCAGTCTGTACACACACCTGGGATTGCCCCGACCCAAGTGCAACACCTTGCACTTGGCCTTGTTGCACCTCATCAGGTTCTCGTGGGCCCACTTTTCCAGCCTGTCCAGGTCCCTCTGGATGGCATCCCTTCCTTCAGGGGGATCAACTGCACCACTCAGCTTGGTGCCATCAGCAGGCTTGCTGAGGGTGCACTCGATCCCACAGTCTAAGTCGTTGATAAAGATGTTGAAGAGCACCGGTCCCAAGACGGACCCCTGGGGGACACCGCTTGTGACCGGCCTCCACCTGGACGTAGAGCCATTGACTACAACCCTTTGGCTGCGACCCTCCAGCCAGTTCTTTATCCAACAAACAGTCCACCCATCAAATCCACATCTCTCCAGTTTAGAGATCAGGATATGGTGCGGGACCATGTCAAAGGCCTTGCACAAATCCAGGTAGATGACATCCGTCGCCCTCCCTCGGTCCACCGATGCCGTCACTCCATCATAGAAGGCCACCAGATTGGTCAGGCACGACCTGCCCTTGGTGAAGCTGTGCTGGCTGTCTCGGATCACCTCCTCATCTCGCATGTGCCTTAGCATCACATTTTCTAAAATGTGGCTTGATTCTCTAAATATAATTCTGTTATTAGCTGAATTTCTCTTTTGCATTCTCTGATTTATTCAAATTCAGAGTATTTAATGGAAGAAAGTCTATCCATAGTCCAAGCAATAATCACGACCCGATCTCTAACATACAAATGTCTTCCTTAAAGCAGAGAGGCTAATGGTCACGAATTGTCAGATTCCTTGTTTAGGGACATTGAACTATTTTGGTACCTGACCGTGCAGAAAGTACTTGATCATAGCCAAATTAAAGTGGTACAGACATGACACTCTTCATTCTGACTACATTGCACCACACACGGTTAGGAGCAGTCATAACTTGATTCCAAGGGCTATGGAGCACAGGAGAGCAGAGATGGTGTGAGCAAGATCGTGAACAACAGCACACAGCTAGACTTATGCTTTTGGAAGGCTCTGACAAAAAATGAACTAGACATTCGCAGAACTCAGGTTAAATCTTTCATCCTCTTTCAGCATCATACTATTCATATAAATAACAGTTCAAAGACTGAAATGGAGTATTGACATGGCTAAAAAAGAAGACAGTATGATTTCATCAACTATCTCTCACAGCATGGTAAGTGTGGAGGGGCAGCATCCAAGAATCTCACAAATATTTATGTATACATTCCATAAAAATGAACTAGCAAGGAAGAACAATAACAGGGGAGAGGCTGAGAGAGCACATTGCTTAAAGCAATGTATGAAAATACTTTCAAGCTGAGAAAGCCAGAGCATGCTACATCCATAGGCCAAGCTGAATCTCAACCCACAGTTTTCACTATCTCCACTATTTACATATAATCCTGCAATCTGCCTGTTCTATTCCTTTTGTTTGTTTGTTTCCTCTATGTTGTAGGGCAGCTATTTGCTGAGTATTTACAATTCAGTTGAAGTTTTTATGAAAGAGAAGAATTAGGCTTCAGCATCCGAATATCTATGATGGCAAGCAAAAGGACCACTTTGAAGATTTGGGTATTTTGATATCTCACAGAATACCTCACAGAACTACAGAAGAGCACAAAAGTTTGTTCTCAGGATGCAAGGTATCTACACCAGCTAAAGAAATACAGAATGCATATTCAAGTATGTTGCTACCAGTAAAAACTTCTTTCTCACTGGAAGGCTCCTAAAACTTTGCTATATGTACAACAGAAGCCATTTTTTTCTGATTAAATAATCTTTAATATTAGGTGGACACAGATTTAAAGTATCTCATTGTAAAGATAAGGAGTAATCAATTATATATTAAGAGATGATTCTCAGTAAATTAACAATTATTCAACTTATTACAATTCCTGCCTATTTCCAGAAATAATGGGAATTTCAACTACAGCTTTTAAAATTATCTCTAAATACTACAGAAGTTAGTGTACTTTTGGATGTCCTGTGGGATGGTATAGAAAGCTTTGAAGGGTGTTGAGAGTTCCAGATATATTATCTTAGATCTTCAGTCCTGGAATATCTGGACTACCTTACCCTGTAACCACATGCTGCAAAGCTGACAACAGAAATGCTGGAATATAGACTGGAAATGTTATGAACTCACCTCTTCCTTTTTCCACCCCCATTTCCCCAACAGAATTAGACTAGAAAAAAGTAACAAATATCCCCAGTTATCCTCACATCTAAGTTCACTAGAATAAAAAACATTTATTTATTCAGCATTCAAATACAAAAGGCCTTGTCTTTCTGTGAACTATGTGTATGCCTAAAAATTGATCATGTACTTTGAAACGTATGGCTGGCGAGCAATCCTGGATCAACATATTACACTTGTTTGTACCTTAATGATCCCTGAAAAAGTAACTCTACAATCCTTCAGCTTGACAGCTCTGAGCTGCAATCGCGTCATTCAGACTCTGCACAGAACTTGTCTGTGTGCAGATCAGTGTTCCTTTCCTTACTTTTCATAAAAAGAAGAGCAGATATTGAAAATCTTATGAAAATGGAATCACGTAAGAATTTATTTCACATTAAAAACACAATTCAAAGTATCACTGCAAGAATACGACTACTTTCCAGGCTAGTTGGCTCACTGGCTTGAAACTTCAACAACTTTGATGTATGGCCTACCCACAGCAACTAACCACTGTGGCTACTTGATCGCATGACAGATAAAAGCAACATATTGAAAACAAACATGTATCACAGATAATGATTTTTTTGGCCAAAACATAATTCCAGTGTTCCAGTTCTGCATGCTTGATCTTCTGTATCTAATCTTTTTTTATTTTTATTTTTTTACTGCTTAGAAGTTATGAGTCATTCTCCAGGACAAAAAAAAAAAAAAAAAAAAAAAAAAAAAAAGTATAAGCCAATTTAATGTGTCTCCCTGCCAGATTTTTTTTTTTTTTTCCTTTGCCATGGATACTTTCTGGTTTCTCAAATGAGTCTTCAACTTTGATTTCACACAGCTATTGATTTTCCAAGTTACAAAAGCAGACTGCATCTTTAATCCACTGTTGCACAACTGAGTTACCAGGCTCTGCTACAGTTAACCTCTTATGTATGAAGTTACAGCCTTTCAACAATCTTATTTGTCTATTCTTCAGAGACAGAAAACTGCTGTCAGAATTCTGAAAAACAAAGCTGTAGCTGTAAATGCAAAACAAGAAATAAGTCTCATCTTCACAGACCAGAACTCAGCAGGCAAACATGCTGCCCTGTTCTGAGGGTAGCCTACAGTATACCTTGTCCAACTGTCAACATGAAGGTGATCAGAGCATCTACATACTTGGAGTGGTTGCAAATTGCACACAATTGCGAATAATTAAAGTAATTTCTCACTATGAGGAATGCACTTTCAGAAGACATTTGAGCAGAAAACACAGGACAAGGTAATACTCTCCGAAACAGGTTTACGTGCAGCACCACAGAGTAACCTGAGAAGCACAACAGGAACGTGACCTCCAACCTAAGCAGCACTCCTGCTCCAGGATCTGCCTTCCTCAACATACTGCAAGACACCAAGGAGAGAAGCTTGGCAGAAGGGAACTCCTAAACACCAACGCCAAAGCTGGGACACGAGAAGGCAGTTCTGAAGAAGCAGCATCTGCCTCTGAATGACTGCAGTTTTTCAAGTAGTGAAGAAGCAGTGCTGACATCGGTGTATCTTTCTGTTCTTCTTGTTTTTTGCATTTTCTAAATAGGAACTTCTGGTTAAAACAATAAAGGCGGGGAAGTGAAAGTGTTACAGAGTTACACCAAGGAGGGGAGGTCGGGGGAGGGGAAAGAAGAGGGGTTAAAACCCACGAAACAAATCTGTAAACGCATCCTTCAAATACAAGGCGCAACAATTACAGGGAAACTTTAAAGCAACTTACCTCGAGGGAGCGAGATCAAAGAGCTGTTTTCAGTCGGAGCTTGCTCTGGCCCTTCAGGCCCTGGAGGAAGAGGTTCTCTCACTTGGGACATCTGCCAGCTCTCTCACCGAGCAATCAAGAGCCTGCACCCCCCTCCAACAAAACTAACACGCGACCCTGAAGGAACAAGCAAACGAAAGGACTCGTTAACGCGTTTTATGCGGACAACTCACGGCTCGGGGGCGCGGGACCGCGGAGGGACAGCGACCGAGCGGCGGCAACTTCGCG
>VXAV01003753.1:214855-233340 GCA_013399715.1 Alectura lathami | reverse complement strand
AAGAAAACCACCACCCTGAAAGGGAGGCTTTCATGCCTCATGCCTGGACAGGGTTTGCAGCTGTAGCCTTTGGCAGAGGCACTTTTAATGGTGCAACCGCTGGCTCCGGAGTTGTCCGCTGCGGTTATTGTTCGCCTTCAACCAGTTGCGCCTCCGAAGCTCGGGAGCCCGGCACGTGAAGCGCCGCAGGCCTCCGCGCCTGCCCGCCCGGCTGTCGGCTGCTCCAGAACAGCCCTAGCCCACCCAGCACCAAGGTACCTCCGCTGGTATACGGATGTGTGTATAGAAGACTCTAAAGCCTGCATACAACAGTGTTCAAACGAACAAGAAAGTATTTTTCAAAAGTCATAACCCAGAGAGCAAACCACTGCTTCTACTAGCACCTGCCGAGCGGCCTCACCTCTGCTTTCTCTAGAGAAGAAACACTCTGTTTTCCCATTACTTCTACTGGTCTGATTGCCTCATGCTCTGCTGTTGCCCACACCATGGAGTGTTGCCATTTTTGCTCATGTGCATTCTTGTGCCCATATGCTAAGCGCTTTGCCCTGCTCATCCTCCTACAGCTTTCTACACCTCAATAATTGTGTGTTCGCATTTGGACTGTAATTTCCTTAAAACTTAGAATTTTTATTATGGCTTAGTAAAGATATATTACTATGTCCCATCACAGTGTACAGCCAGGAACCTTTTGGGAAGCTGAAACTAGGAATTAAAAATAGCCAAGTTATAAACTATCTGCATCCTAACATAAGAAAAGAGAATGGATGGATATTGGTTTTGACATCATAAGCGCTAAGCAATATAGCTAGGTATTACAAGCTCACTTTTTAAAGCTTAGCATTTCCCTGCAATGCTTGCAAACCAGCCAGTATAGTAGAAATACCTGAGGAGGAACCCTTTTGTGTAAGACATCACGCAGTTTGGGGCCTCCTCTTACTTCTAAAGCCATCGCTGTTTAGCTTTATTGTTGGTCACTATTGGTGATGCAGCTAATAAGAAATCTGTTTAAGGTGCATATATTTTCCTCTGAGAAAAGTTTTTAAGTATTTTATTTATTTATTTCATTTTAAAGTATTACAGTAAACTAAGATGTTCTTTGGTACAGCATAATATTTCTTTAAGCTTTTTCATGATGTAATGGAAAAAAATACGTGACTGAAGAAGCCAAGTGAAAATTCCATTAGCGTACACAAACATATAAGTACATTGCATAATAATAATATTGATACCAATATCTGCACTTCTCATCTAAGAAAACATTGCATAACTTTCCACAGCTAGAGCACACAACAGCTCCTTCTCTCCTCGCTGTCCTGGGGCCGAGCAATTGAGACATAAGGTAGAAGGACTTACCTCAAACTCCCAAGTGAGTCAGTAGCAGAAGAGAGGTTATGACTCATACTCGATGCACAAGCTTGTGTTTTTCCCTCTGAAACTGGGAAACACAGCACAGTACAGTGGGAGGAGCAGTAATTTAGCCAGCCACACCCTGCCTTCAAAACGTTTCATTGGATAATGCATGTCTATCAAGCAGATACCATCCAGGTTTTATGGCCTTTTTTTTTTTTTTTTTTTTAACCTTATCTATAAAATGCACATGGTAAACTTCGTGGTGTTCAGTTTATCTTCTACAGAAAGATGAAGGGATGAACTCACCCTGCCAAGGTTCATCTGTGTAGCTGCCTACACAGTTTTAAACAACTAAATGGATGGAAGAGAATCTTCAGCTGATGTTGCCATATTGTGATTGATGCAGTTTGAGATAACTCCAAGCAAAACTGAATAAAACAAGATAACAGAATTCAATATATAAAAAGTTCATTTCACTGAAATAACATTAAAAATATCATGCAACACATAGTACAGTAGAGACCAAAAACTGTGGTACTGATGTACCACAATTTTTTTTCCTGATTGTAAAAAGATAGTTCCAGATGTGGTCACAGTTAGTGAGATACCGCAGATAGGTAAAGTTCATTGGCATAAGCCAACAATCCAGCACATTCCTGATGGTCCAAAACAGCTCAGCCAAAATGATTGTATTACTCGTTTCCTTAAAACATGTATCATTGTAAAATGTATTGAAACTTCTCAGGAAGTGGGCAGACTTCAACATCAGGCCACAACTATGAGACATGACATATCTTACTACAGCAGCCGAGTTACAGGCTGTTGCACATATGTGTTGGAATAGACTGCCACTGCCAGATCAGGAAATTCAGGTGTGCTGTTCCAGACCATAATGGCAGATGTGGGGATGAATGTGAAGGGAAGCTCAAAACACTTGTAAAAGGCAGTAAGTATAGTTTGTAGGTAAGTAGAAATTTCCTAAAAGCCTACTTTCCTTATTAAAAATTTCAGTAAACAGATTTCTATTAAAAGAGCACAAAATTCAGAATACAATCATATGTCTTCAGGACAAAACTGATCATCACCGTTTTCTAGGCTGAGCTCCCACACAAACCATAAAATAGATATCACCTCCAGCCAAAATAAGGCTCGTCACTGAGCGAAAGTGTTTTAGAAAGACACAAGTTGTTTATTTGAACTAAATACAAATAAACTGCTCCAAAATTTAGGGTACCTTTGCTTAGATTATTAAAGCTTGAGCTGTATTTCTAGCTTGAATTTTCCAAGTAAAACTGTCAGTGTGATTTTTTTTGATACCAGTTTCTTGTGGAGGACGTTTTGGCTAGCAGAGTTCCTCTTCTCAGCAATGCTGCAGAAAATTTGTGCATAACTTCAAATAAAAGAAAAATACTTCAGCAGAAATAGTACTGCTTACGCAGTAGCGAGAAGTGATCGATAACTATTACTTATGGATCACTGCAGGTGTTGCTATCTGGATTTTCTCCCCAAACCTTTTCTACAAGACTACTCTTAAACATATGCTGACTTCCTTCTGTCAGCAGGAATAGGGGAAACTGGCAAGATTTTGTATCCTTGACACTCCATGTCACTTTCAGTTTTCTGCAAGGTGAACAAAAATATTTAGTAAATCTGCAATTGATTGCTAGCACTTTAATACCTGTGAGCTCAAGTCATCCTTCTCATATGCCTAAGAACACAATTTTCAATTTTGTAAAATGCATTTTTAGCATATGTATATTCCTCTAAATTTCACAGCTATTTTCATTAATGGGATAATGGCAGGTTGTCTGCCCTAAATATTTTATAGTGTGGCAACGCTGAATTGGGAAGATTGCTATAGTTGAAAGGGATAAAGAAGAGAGTTAGTTTTAAAGATAAATTATATCATAAAATAACAGTATTCCAAGTGAAGTTCAAAAATGCGTTTTTAATTTTGGTTGAAATTAGCAATACACACAATAAAAGAAGTTCAGCAGAAAAACATGCTAAAGGGGAGTCTGAAGGACATTAGCATGCCTGAAATTGATTGCTTCTTGGTTTTCAGGGCCTAGTTTGTATATTACCCTTCTCCAAAGCATCCTTAAAAGCCAGAACAGTGCTGGATGCAGCCTGTATATTGTTATAGATTATGTTTTATATTCTGTGAAACACAACCACTGAAGTGCTGTGGGACTGACCATGCCTTAGGCACCAGCTGGTCATAATCAGGGCAACCAATCCCTTCTACTCCAAGGAAATCCATCTCCAAAGAGCATAGAAAGTAAAATAAGCAGTAGGATGCCAAAATAAAATTAAAGGCATACAGATTGAAGTCCTTCCATAACCAGAAATGGAGTCAAGAAATGCAGAGAAGCAATTGATTCCCGTAATGCTGCACATTGCCCTTCGGAGCAAGAAGTCTTTCTACTGTAAATGATTCTTGCCCAGGTCTGGTGTTTCTCTGCTGCAGGATGGACTCTGCAGTTGAGAGAAAGGGAATATGAGGCTTAATGGCTGCCTTGTGCTGGCTGGAACTGGCAATTGAGAATTAAAGTTAATGTAAATACGAATTCTAAATACAAAACATTATTTTTCTCAAAGTTAGTTTTCTGTTTATAATGAACTGTGTTCTGTTAAATATTGTAGCAAAGATTTCATTACAACTGATAAATTTTAAAGTGAGACAAAATATATTGAGAAGAATTATTTCTAATGTAACTTCAGTGAAGCCAAAGGAGTCGTATGAAAGATGAATTCGGCTCAACAAGCTTTATCCTACTTAGGGCTAAACACATCCCATGGCATGGTTTATGGTAGTTTCAGCTATTGCTTAGCAAGCTCAAGCAAGTAGCTCACTCAGGCAGGTAATAGATCTCACATGAAAAAGTAACAGATCATATATTGAAGCATGCAAAATGACGTTTCATCACAACAAAATGTCAACGAGTAATTTATTACATTCCTACAAATAAGTCAAGAAGAAATATTCAGTATTCAATTAAAACTAAGTGTGCTGGATTGCAACATGTAGTTTGTTTGCTTATATTCTTTTCAGATGCTCAGCTTTTCACTGTGCAGTTAATATTGCACCTTAATAAAAACTTATTTAAATCTTCAGAAGAAATTTGAAATTCAGCAGAAGTGAATGTTTCACACACTTCAAAGGCTATTCAGACTTTTTAGTGCATGGAAGATTATTCGGAATTTCTTTTGATATTAAAGATCATCTCAGCAAAGAGAAGGGATGGACAACAACATCTCTAATGGGACAGGCAGTTTAAGCGAATATTGATTAAAAATTGTGGCTAACTAAACACAAAACATTGCAACATGAAATAATTAATGAACTTATCTGAACACTATAGTAATAACAATCCCTGAGGCTGCGTTTGTAACAGGTAAAAGAAAACCAAGGCAAATACTTCCACTGCTTTTCAAGTTAGCAAGGCTTCTTTTTCTTCTGCAACATGAGCAGTATCTGGATCTGTCATTACTCTGCATTAGTATTTTATGCACATTCTTAACAATTGCATTTGTGAAATTTACCTTATATTTTCTAAGCAGTATCAAACTAATTGCCAATATCAAATGAAGTTTGCAAAAACACCATATCTAGAATTCCACAAAAATAAAAATATTTCCATATAAAATGAGTACCTAGTCAATCCTTCCTGAAGGTATTAAAATGAGAAATACTAAGACAAGTATATTTTACACATAATTACAGAATCACAGAATGTTAGAGATTGGAAGGGACCTCGAAAGATCATCTAGTCCAATACCCCTGCCGAAGCAGGAACACCTAGAGCAGATCGCACAGGAACGCATCCAGGCGGGTTTTGAATGTCTCCAGAGAAGGAGACTCCACAACCTCTCTGGGCAGCCTGTTCCAGTGCTCTGTCACCCTCACTGTGAAGAACTTTCTCCTCATATTTAAGTGGAACCTCCTATGTTCCAGCTTGCACCCATTGCCCCTTGTCCTGTCACTGGATGTCACAGAGAAGAGCCTGGCTCCATCCTCCTGACACCCACCCTTTACACATTTATAAACACTAATGAGGTCACCCCTCAGTCTCCTCTTCTCCAAGCTGAAGAGACCCAGCTCCCTCAGCCTTTCCTCATAAGGGAGATGCTCTACTCCCTTAATCATCTTGGTGGCTCTGCGCTGGACCCTCTCCAGCAGTTCCCTGTCCTTCTTGAACTGAGGGGCCCAGAACTGGACACAATACTCCAGATGCGGTCTCACCAGGGCAGAGTAGAGGGGGAGGAGAACCTCTCTCGACCTACTAACCACACCCCTTCTAATACACCCCAGGATGCCATTGGCCTTCTTGGCCACGAGGGCACAGTGCTGGCTCATGGTCATCCTGCTGTCCACCAGGACCCCCAGGTCCCTTTCCCCTACGCTGCTCTCCAACAGGTCAGTACCCAACTTATACTGCTTCCTGGGGTTATTCCTGCCCAGATGCAAGACTCTACACTTGCCCTTGTTAAATTTCATTAAATTTCTCCCTGCCCAACTCTCCAGCCTGTCTAGGTCTCGCTGGATGGCAGCGCACCCTTCTGGCGTGTCAGCCACTCCTGCCAGTTTTGTATCATCAGCAAACTTGCTGAGGGTGCACTCTATCCCCTCATCCAAGTCGTTGATGAATATATTGAACAGCACCGGTCCCAGTACTGAACCCTGGGGGACCCCACTAGATACAGGCCTCCAACTAGACTCCATCCCATTCACCACAACTCTCTGGCTTCTTTCCTCCAGCCAGTTCACAATCCATCTCACTACCCGATCGTCCAGACCACACTTCCTCAGTTTAGCCGCAAGGATACTGTGGGAGACGGTGTCGAATGCTTTACTGAAATCAAGATAGACCACATCCACTGCTTTACTGTCATCTAACCACCTGGTAATGTCCTCATAAAAGGCTATCAGTTTGGTTAAGCATGACTTCCCCTTGGTAAAGCCATGTGGACTGCCTCTAAGGACCTTCTTATCCTTGATATGCCTAGAGACAGTGCCAAGGATAAGTTGTTCCATCACCTTCCCAGGGATAGAGGTGAGGCTGACCGGTCTGTAGTTACCAGGGTCCTCCTTCTTGTCCTTTTTGAAGATTGGAGTGACATTCACTTTCCTCCAGTCCTCAGGCACCTCTCCCGTCCTCCACGACTTACCAAAGATGATGGAGAGCGGCCTAGCAATGACTTCCGCCATCTCCCTCAGCACCCGCGGGTGCACCCCATCAGGACCCATGGATTTGTGGATGTCTAGGTTGCTTAACTGGTCCTTAACCCAGTCCTCATCTACCGAGGCAAACTTCTCCTTTATCCTGACTTCAATTAATTAAATAAATAGTGCATTGAAACAGAAGACTGTATGCTATTTTGCTGTACGACATCATGGAATCACATGCAGAGGTCTATAAAAATTTATTTCAATTTGTGCATCTTCAATATGAGTTCATAATGCACAGGACAGGTGCTGCTTTTGAGGTGAATGGGTGTTAAAAATATTGCATATTTTGTGTTATAGTTCCATAATATAGAATGTTCTTTGTTACATGTTGCATATTATTCCTAATACATATTCAGAGCATATCTTATAAAATCTCCATCGGAACCTCTAGCATGTATGCTGGGAATGTGTATTAACAGAATGTATTTGCATATTACGACTCCATAATACTGAGAGCACAATCAAATCCGTGATAAGAAGTAGTTGCTCTACTTACAAGCAGAAGTTATTTACTCATTCTTCTCACTCACAGCTGTGCCACCTTGCACAGTCATTTCTCACCCCAGTCTTTACAACTCACAAAGAAAAAAATATTGCAATGATTCTCTGAATTATGGCTTTCTTAAAGTCAAATATTTCATCATACCTTTTATTTTTCCACTCTTTGTTCTATCATCTGCTAATTATAATCAAGATTTTTTTTTTTTTTCAATTGCCTGAAAATATGCTCTCGATTTTTTATTTTGGCATCCATATAAGTGACTGGACTAAGGTCTTAGCATCAAATGCTTATTTGAATATTAAATGTAAAGCACTGTTCGCAGGAAAAATATATATATATATATACCTATATAAATAAAACTCAGTCAGTTCTGGCTTTTTTAGCTGTCATGATTGTGTGTGTGTATCTGTGTGTCTGTGTGTGGGTGTATTTGCCTAAAATATATATATATTTTTTTGCCGGCCAGGAACACAATTAATTTGCTATCCCAGTTCAGCAGTCTGGATTGGACAAGGCTATTTCTGCTGCATCACAGAATAAGATGATTAGAAAACTTCATTTGAATCAATAAGTTGCTGTTTTTCCACATTGATAGATGAACATCCTGGCAACCCATGCAAGTAAATATGGAAAAAGGCACTCCTACTTGTCTAAATCAGGGAAGTAAAGAAAAGGTCTTCTGCCTCAGTTTCCATTTACCTAAATGAAAGCACTGCATATTTGGGTCCAAGCCTTTGCTCACTGGATGGGGATTTTCCCCAGGAGGCAAAAGAAAAGTGAGGGAAGACATGGCTTTGCTTTTCCTCATCCTATAAACTAACTGGAATAATCAGAAAGAATCAAGAGGAAATTATCTACACTATTTCAAGGATTGCATAGAGACCATAGTGCATTGTGACAACTAATAGTTTTAAAATATTTTCAGTTGTATTACTTTAATAAGTAGTACTGAGGGGTATTTTATAGGTTTGATATTACTGCAGAGATAATAGCTCCAAAAAGTGTTCAGATAAGCATTTTGGCAATTAATGGCAAGTATAAACTGCAAACCATATAAGAATCAAATATTTATGCACTTGTAGAAAAATATAATAACACCTCAACTAAAATATTAATAAAATCAGAACACACAAATTAAAATCAGAGTCCTCCACATAGCTGGCACTTTTGGATCACATTTATGGGGATGCAGTCCTACCCACTGAATGATGGGCACGATTATATTCCCCATTACAAAGTGTAATATCTGTCACATATCAGAGTATGTGTGTGTGTGTCTGTGTACATAAAATCAGTGGAATTTTAGTATTTTCCTTTAAAAGAAATGGTTACATTTTAGTTTAGTGAGGAAGGCTATTACAGTGTACAAATTCCTCCATTTCTCTTTTCCTTTTCCTGTGGTTTATTTCAACCATTTTAAAGTATTAATGAAAATGCTATAAAAGCCATAATCTTAAAGTATAATTTTATTTAACGTTGTTTTACATGTAAGAGCTATAAACAGGCTGTTGTAAACTTATACAACCAGTTATCTTGAGGTCTTAGCTGTTTTTTTTTCTTTTATGACTGTAAATAAAAGTAAGAGAGTTTGTACTCAGTTATTTTAGAATTCTAACATGCTAGCTGCTGTCTCAGAGATTGTTTCAAGATATAAATGCCAGAAGTTTGTAAATCACTGTGATCATCAATGATTAAAAAAAAAACAAAAAAAAAAGTTAAAGAATTTCTGTTATTTTCCAAGGTGAGTTTTATTTCTCCTCAATAAATTATTTGTATTTTTAATGTAATGTGTTTTATTATAATAAAAGCAATGTTCTGGTAACTGTTGGCTACAGTCAAGTAAAACTCAAGCAACCACAGCATGGTATCATTGCTGGTGTCATTACANAAAAAAAGAAAAAAAGAAATAATA
Source organism: Alectura lathami (assembly GCA_013399715.1). Taxonomy (NCBI): domain Eukaryota; kingdom Metazoa; phylum Chordata; class Aves; order Galliformes; family Megapodiidae; genus Alectura; species Alectura lathami. Next base: position 224,343 of record VXAV01003753.1, on the reverse strand, counting down.
ATAATAAAAAAATATCAGATTTTTTAATTCAGTAGTACTAGACCTATCCTGAGCTTCATCCAATACTTTCCACAGAACAGTTAAACTTTCAAGTACATATTTATTGTGACCTTGAAGATTTGACACCTGTTTCTAGGGTAAAAGATATACTTTGCATTAATTTACATCGTAGATATAGTTAAGAAGTCAAGGTAGATTTTTTGCATAAGTGATGCTGCCATTTTTTGTCACTGGCAGCAGGGATATGAGGCTTTCCAGCCCACTCCATTTTCCCCCATATCAGTTTGTTGTGGGGCTGTGCATGGGAGCACTCCTCCTGTGGTCACCCTGCGCACTCAGTCTGAAGCAACAAATGCAGCTGACCAGAACTGTGTCCTACCTCACTCCACGTGTTACCATCTGTGAATAATTCTGAAAAAAAGTCATAGCAAATTTAGAAAAGTGTTTTTGAGGTGCTGTCTCAAAACACCCTAGTATCACCCAGCTGCCATTTTGTTGAGAGAAAAATACAATTTACATTTGAAAATTTCTGTTAACGGAGCACTCAAACCAATAGGAGCACTCATAGTTGTCAGCATCTTGGAGTTCCAAAACTTACTCCTAGGTTATAAATGAATGCATGTCCCAAAGCCCAGGTTTAGTCATTAACTGAAATGACAGTAAAGCTATGTAGCAAGAAAAGTCTTAACACAGAAATGTGTTAAGTCCTATATCCCCTAAGCCCCTCCTTCTGCTTGCCATTGTAATGGAATCAAATTTACTGAGAACTAAAATAATGAAAAAAAAAATTTTAAATTAAGTCATACTGTAGAAACATACACTAGGAGTTAGTACACAAAAACTAACTCTTCAGAAGCATCTACTTTATCAGTCATTTTTTTTTTTTTATGAAACTGAAGCTGGAAAGAAAAAACATGAGGGTAAGGATAAACATAGAGGTATGTAATTTTTTCCTTTATAATACCAAAAAATAACCCCTCTCACGTAATATCCACAGCTTCTGATATCTTGTCAGACTTCAAATTCTTCTCCTATATGAGAGTCATTATGGAATGAGAAGAGGTGAATAACGCCGACCAGCTCCTGTGACAAAGGAGGCTTTTTAAAATGAAGCAGAATACATTTGATCTTGTCTACTCAACATGAGTGAACTTGAGAACAGCGCAGTGACTCTTGCCTCACTCTGATGCAAACAAAATGAGAATCTTTGTCCATGGATATAGCAATTTGAAAAACCTTATATTAACTTGCTTTGCCAAGAAAAATACTGTTGAGTAAAATAAGGTGGTTTCTAGAAATACATAGCAGAATTCTGTTCATATTCATTAATGTTTGTCTAAGTATCTGTCTAGACATCCATAGTTAACTGCACTCACAATTGCGCATGCGTAAAGGCTATGCCACAGTAGACCATGAGATTATACATTTATCCTCATTTGTGAAGGTGGATGCCTAGAACTCATGAATGGAAAAAGATATATTATAAAGTATTTAATCCTAATCAATATTTATTAAAGGAGACAAAGTAACAGTAAGGCAAACCTACAGTACTTAAGAAAAAAGCAGAAAGCTGGATTTCTTATCTTGCAATAGTTAATGAAGTTCAATGATTTATTTTAACCCTGAAGTGGGTTTCAAAAAACCCTAATTATATTAATGTACTAAAAGAAATACAGTTGTCACTTAGTTTCATTAAGCATGACAGGTGACAGTTCCAAAGATAAATGCTGAAACTTGTGAAAATTGCAAGTTCAGGTTGAAGTGACAATAATACAGTAGCAATGGGATGGAATTGGGCTGCTCGCTGCATTAATCAATACTGCAATTTATTTTTTAATGTATTAAGAATATTTAGTCTCATTAATTTGTGACTAGGTTCTTTCTACTTAACTCTTCCTTTCAGCCTTCAGACCTTGCTTTCCTCTTAAAACACTCTGGCTGTTTACAAATCCACGATCAATCTCATAAAATACCACTGTTGGGAGGCAATCAGCTTTCTGCGTGCCACGTGCAGTTTGGCAGATTGGTAATATAACTCAATCAACTGAAGAGGATATGGCTCTATTAAGATGGGAAAAGTTGTACTTTTGTCACCTGTGCTATACTCCGCAAAATCAGGAAAGATTTAAACTCGTTCAGTTTATGATGTCTCACTTATCTTCACAAAGCATAGGCTATGCCTGCAATCATATAGCAAACCCCAGGCTTTTATTTCCAATTGCTAGTACATACAGTACTGTACCAAGTCAGTATTATATTTAGATTGTCACAGCCAGTATCCAGGACGTGTACAGGAACAGAGAGGATCCTACCATAAAATAACTCCACTGCAACTTTATGACTCAAAACACAAACACTCATGCACTCTGTGCTGCCTCACACAGACATGGTTTGCTTATATTGTTCTTCAGGATAGCCCACATAGTTGAGTTTTAGTACTTTGGGATAGCCGAGCTGTTAAAAACTTTAATTTCTAATACAGTGTATGAGCAGTGGTAAGGTGTGTACAGTAAACTTTTATGGACAGCTACCAGCATGAATGCTTACAGCACCTAGTATAAGAACATATTTGGGCTATTTTCTTTAAGCATGGTTAAATAACATACATACAGCAATCAATGTATGAATTTAGACTTCCAAAAAGGCCATAATGCAGCCATTTAAGCAATCTTCTTCACAGTATTGTAGAATCGATACATGAAGGGTTTCAGGAGCAAAAATTTAGCTCTGGTTTGGAATACAAAGCTTCTTCCAGGTTCCAGTATTTCCAATACTGGCAGTACTGAGCATCAGACTATTGAAAATTACCCTTGCCAGCAGGTCTAAACTAGCATTTGACACAATTAGGGACAAGAAATAATGTAAACACTTTCATGTTGGAAGTAAATAAATACAGCATGTCATTATAATGTAAATGGAATGAACTTGTTGGTAGCCTTTTCTGCTAATATCATATATTTTTGCTCTGTGCATGTTTTGTAAGGTCTAAGTTATGGACTTGAAACTTATATTGTTCTTTACATCTCCCGTGCATCTGGCTCATTATACTTATGACCTACCAAAATTCACATGTAAGTGCGTAATGTATCTTAAACTTATTAATCCAGTTTGATTAAGAGACAGTGTTCATAGTGGAGGAGTATATGAGGCAATTTATAGCTTTTGAGGGTGATTAAATGCTGAAGCGGAGCCGAGGCATTTGGTAATCACAGAAGCTATTTATTGCTAGAACATTCCAGCCTCATGAACACTTTTCCCTTCAGCAAGCAAGAGAAGTCCATTCAACAAAAATTAAAAAAAAAAAAAAAATGATTTTGCTGGGCCAATGAAACTTTGAAATGCTGTGATGACGCTGCAGGNTTGAAATGCTGTGATGCAGCTGCAGGTGAGAGTCTCCACTTGTGTCATGTGAAGGGCAAGTATAGGTAAAGCAAAGCGACAATTCAGAAGTAATATGATAATCTCCCTAAGAGAAGGCCTAAAGGCAAATAATTGCATGAGGGAGTTACCTGAATGGAAATTGAGGGCTGAGACTGAAGTGAGAGTATATGTGATTTGAGTCAGGATTTATGATTCATTTTCATATTGCTACTGTAAATGAGTAACAATTACCATCTGCCAAACTGGCCTGTTAGCACATGTTGGAAGTAAGTCCAAAGCGGCTGCAATTCTCCAGTCTCCTGGGAATGGGCCCATTTCGTTTATACCTCCTAAAATATCAATGAAGTAAGGAATGACGTTTTAGGAAGAGGCCACTGTGGAGTTAGGAGAAGGGAGGTTCTTCTGGAAAACCCTTTTAAGAGTTTGGAGAGGAAGTTAGAGTTGAGGGATTGGGGGATTTTTTTTGAATTTTTTTTTTAGTTAATGCTGTGAGTCACAAGTAAAAAGGCCAATAGGGATCCTACTCTGTATTTATTTAGACAGTAAATACCAAGAGACTCAAATCATTCACAGAGCCCATACAGTATTCTGCTGTCCACAAAATAGCCATGTTTGGTTATTTTATTTATTTAAAAAAAGAAGGCGTCACTGGTACTCTTGTGAAAAACAGGCAATGTATTCTGCAGATGAACTACTAAAACCAAGAATGCAAGACTGTACTCTGGTGGCTTCCAGAACTGTGCTACCAGTCTGTACACTCATCGTGACACTTCCCAGGATCCTCCTTTGCCCTATTCTGAACTCACATACCTCAGTCTAAAGTGCTGTAAAATTCAGCCCTCTTCATTTAGTGGAAATGAAGACAAAATTGGAAGGAAGATGCTGGAAGGCAGACAGCTTCGGAGACTGTTTCAAAGTAGACTACACAGGAAGAAGGTGACATTACTTCCAGCAACAAACTGGCATCTCCATAACTGTTAGTCAAAAAATAAATATAAAATATTTGTTCTCGTCACCGACCATTCAGGAGAAAAAGAAAAGAAGATCTTATTTGCCCCAACAGTTTTCTGCCTTCAGTTTTTTTCCGTTCTAATTTTGTATCAGCTAGCAATGATCTGCATGGATTAAAGGGAGGAAATCTGAACTGCTGAACATATCTAACAGATTTTTTTTTTTTTTTAACAGCATCCTAGGAAAGACTGGAGACAGACTACTACTGCAAAGTAAAATACATGAGTACTTATATTTGTGGTTGCTAGATGTCTAATTCTTTCTCCCTAGGTAATTTCACAAAGGATAAATGAAGTAGGCACAGAAACAGAGAAATGCAGTGTTGCAGGCAGACCCTGCGTTTCACTCCCCTTTGCTTATAGATGCTCTGCAACTCTTCTGTGGAGAGAGGACAGGAGCAAGGAATGGCTGTGTTGAGTCACTCCAGAGGCTCTCCTAGAGCAGTCTGCTCTCCCAGAGAGCAGTCAGCACCAGGTATTTCTGGGAAAAGTACAAGAAGTCAGTAATAAAATGTAGAATAATTCCTTCACAGCTACACACAATGAGATCTTACACTAATTTGCAATGAGCTGCTTTTCCTTCACCTCAGACATCAGGCTTCATCCATTCAAGAGACCATCCCTATGCATAAGTGGTTTATACAGTTGAAGTATTACATTCTGATCATCACAAAGAAATGTATAAAATCACACTCTAATGTGATGAAGAATTTTTTTTTCTCTATATTGCTCATGCCTCAGACTGAATATGGTCTCAGTACTTATAAATTCTAAGTCCCAGCCATTTTTCTTTAAACACATAAACACACAGATTATTCTGAATATACCATTGCCTTTTTTTGTTTGTTTGTTTTTAATGCAGGAAACCTCAACTCTCTTCTAAAATCTACCACAAACTTTCACTATCTCAACAAGAAAAACAGCTTTTGTTACCTTCTTTCTGTTGTCTGTGTGGTAAGGATGGTACGATTTACTTCCAAGGAAGGCTGTATTCATGCTCCTCACCTGATGCCATTGAATAGAAGGTGACAATGTCTTCCAAACAGTAGTTATTTCTTAAAAATCTCAAGACTAGAATCTGGGAAATTAACAAATATACCTGGCAGCCGTCTTCCACAGGATGATGTCAGGAGGCTCCGTTAGGAGGCACCATTGCTGGATTTTCAGTTTTGTCTGACTCTTGGTGTTCAATTTTGGCCTGTCTCACTTGCACTATTATTGACAGAGATCACTTTACCCACTTCCTCTTTCCTCAAAGAGTTAGAAAAGGTGTCATGAGAAAATAAGAGCTACCACTGGGACAGCAGGATAGTTATCTCAGAAAGCATAACAGGGCACAGTTTCAGTACAATCTCACAACACTATTTAGAAGTTGACTGGCTTCTTGTTAAGGAGATAAGAAATCAGTTTGTTCATTCTTGGGATGATAATGCCATTTCACTGAAGTACAACTGAGTGCCTTTTACATTTTCTGTGCACAGCAAAAAAAAAAAAAAATAATAATAACAATACTGTTGAGCCTTCTGAAATGAATACCTCTTCAAGCAATAAATCCGTTAAAGAAAAAATGTTTTCTGGGCATCAAGGCTATGTGTTTAAGGATTTGAACTTTCTTAATGCCTAAAACCTGGAAAAAAATTCCAGAAAGGACACCCAATTAGAAAGATATTGACTCATCCTGACAAAGGGGAAGGGGGAGGGAGCAAGGGAGGAAGGAGGGAAGAGATCAAGGCTCCCAACAAAAGAGCTATTCATTTATAACAGCTTGGCTGTGGAACCATTCCAGCATGCTTAAAAATACTTTATCCATTAGTTGGGAACTATTTTCTAAACGCCAGCTTGCTGCCACATCTGACCACAACCAGGTCCCTTTTCACACTGAAGGCAGCAAGGTTCACGTTGTCAAAAGCAGCTTGCCGCCTCTTCTGGACCTTGTACGGGAGAGATGCGATGTAAGGCAGAGGTGCCCTGTGTGAAACAAAAATGCCTGACCTCCAGCNGAGTTAGCCTCACACATAAAAAACAGGAAGACCATTTTAGGTTAATTAAGCTATTAAAAATAAAGTCATCTAATGCCTTGGTATACAGGCTCAACAATAATCCTCTGAAATTTTATATAAGGCTACTTTATGTTAGGCTCTGATCATACACTGAATAAAATCCTCAAACATAGAGCACCGATATTCTTATTGGTAGCAGCCAATAGATAAACATTTTTTAATTCCAAATACTATATATTTTTTGAACACCAGAACTCTGTAATCAAATGCTTATCTCCTATGAACACTTCCTTCCCATTTATGAAGTGACATAGCTGGAACTATTAATATTTTATGCTAGGGACTGTGGATACAACTTCATATAAAAGCATTTCTTTATCTGAAATGTGACTGTTGTGATAAAGCCGGCATTTCTACCTTTTCCTATTATTTTGTTGCATATGGTTTCAGAGCTTATTTTGAGGAAAATGAATGTCTGGTTTAATGTGTGTTTATTTCTCTTGACACATACGTTGCATCCTTATGTTAGTTTGCACTGGGACTCTGGAGAAGATGCTGGGAGAATATCATGCAGTTGATCTTCTCATCAAAGTGTCAGCTTTTCTGCATGTCAGTCAGCTACAGCAAAAAGTACTCTATATTACAATATATGCCGATTCACCTTTGTAACCTTTTCTCATGTGGATATCCTTAATAATATCAGCACTATGTAAATGCAAAAAGGGTACATCTGTATCTACAGCATCTCTTTTAAGTAAAAATTCAATGAACAAATGCTTGAGTTCTTAAAACAAAGTATTCAATAATTTATATTTGGGCTTTAGAGTTTACATCTAGTAAAACAAGGTTTGCAAGAATTCCTTGTTTGCATTCCTTAGCTTAATTATTTTCAAGCTACAATGAGGAAGCAGCAAAGAAGGTGGGCATTGTAAATAAATATTCATATGTGTCCAGTTGCACAGAAACATGGTTTTATTGGACAGAACTCAGTGAGTGCAAAGGAGTTGCCTTTTTATTTTCCTGAGACATGATAGCTATTAACCTAGGTTTGCAGGTACCTTGAAATATTTATGAATAATACAATACAGATTCAAAAATATAATCTCCTTTCATGAATACTGGCACACTGTAACCCAGCCCTGCTGAAGGCCTAATATAAATGGTAGGGCAAGATCAAACATTTGTTTACATCTCACCTCCAACAAAATATAATTTGACTTTGGCTGACCTTTAAATAGATGTAACAATTATGTAATGAAGTAAAGTGCAAGCCAAACAGAGAAAGGGAGGCCACTGGTCACACAGCCCAGAATATACTAAAATCAAAACCTAGTTCTGGTTTTATCATGAGAAATGCTACCTAAGTTTTATGTGCAGTGTTGGATTTGTAAATGTTTCTAATTCAGTGGGGAAGCATATCCAGATTTTAATAGTTCATTTCATTTTCTAGGCTACATCAAAGAGCAAGATGACCCCAATGAGGGGAATGAAAACCGTTCCTGAATTCTGACCCCAGCTGCAGCCTATTTCAGAAATCTTCCTGCCACTGTCTGCCTTCTGCATTCTCATAAGTTGGGTGTTGTCTTTTTTGTTATCCTTATTTATTTAATGGCAAAGTTAACCTACTTTATAGGAACACAGTGAAGATTAATTCATGTACCATATGAAATATGACATGCTGGGAAAGGGATCTCAGTGCTGGAAGTGCAAAGGGCTGTTCGAGTGCTGTTAGCACACTGTTCAGAAGGAAGGAAAGGACCTGGTTAATCTTCTTGCTCCAACACCCCTCAGAGAAGCAAACAGGGTAGAAAAGAAGGGATCTGGACTGGTTTGTCTTTTGAATCCAAGCTGGAAAATGCTCTGTGGCATCAGCAAAGCTGGTGCAGAATTTGTCCTTACTGCAGGTCAGGTGTTGAGCCTTCCATAAACTTCTCATGCATGCCAAGGTTTCTGTGCCAAAAGTACTTTCAGCTGAGGTGGGAGCTTAACCTATGTGCAAAGTGGATAATTAGACAACTCTGAGCCTCAGGCAAAACAGGGTGATCAGCTTGGCTACAAGGATGTAATCCATATATCACATTGCACCTGATTATTGAATTCTAATCTGTGGGGCTAGTGCAATCCTGTAAACAAAGAAAGGCTTAGAAATGTCCTGCCTCCTCAAATCTGATCAGTCTTAAGCAATAGCTTAGCAGAACAAAAGCTAATTATTAGTAACAAAATAATAGTTTTATAATGCATCACTCAAAACCATAATGTTGCTATTATTTGTGGCTACACTTGCAGCACCCCATGCTCCATCAGTATTATAAAAATTCAGGTATATTTTCATGTCTTAATAATTTTAACAAACTTGTCTACAGAGAAAACTATAGGCAATACTACATGAAACATAATTAAATACTTTTTATTTCTTTTTATAGGGATGTTATATAGAGTGTCATATCATTGTGTTAATATAAGAATGTTTGCTTAATGAAGGACAAAATAAGTAGAGAATACAATAGACCACTCACCTCTGTATCAGATAAGATGAAGTTCAAAATAGCTCGTTACACTGTGTCTGACATTAGCCAGCAGCAGATGCCTATGCAAGAAAAAAATTGTTTCCTGAGTCTACTCTACCAGGCCACAGATACTGGCAGTTCAGAACTAACTGTGCTAGACAATTCTTCTTATTCAACAGCATTTTTGAATAGTCCATGGATTTTTCTTCCAATTCTTTTTCAAGCGTGTATCAACTTTTAGCACCACAAATGTCCTGTAGTAACTTAATCGCACAAAGAGTTGTTTAGTTTTGAGCCTGCCATATTATAGTTTCATCTGAGAGCTGCTTGTTCTCTCCAGAAGAAACAGTGCACAGTCAGTTCCTGTTTAACTCCTGACAATGCTTTCTTAACAGTCTCAGACACTCCTCCATAATGTCAACGATCTCATAAACTGCTGTTACATCCCTTGTCTTTTTCTATCCTTAAGATTCTTAAGTTGTTTAATTAAACGTGGTATTGAAACTACTTCATACTTTAGATCATCCTTCCGAACTCCTCTGTATCATTTTGACTTGGAGAAGGAGTGAGGAGAAAGTGGACCAGAAATA